>JASCQX010000140.1:17227607-17239205 GCA_030264415.1 Sardinella fimbriata
TCATCTTCAGTCACATGACAGTTCCAAAAACATACAGCCATTACTCATGCTTAAGGTTTACACTTTATTGTTTAGCTGAAGGACTTAGCCAGACTTAGTGTTGTCTTCAAAGCTATTTCATGTTGTCTACCTCAAAGAGATTTCATGTAGGCTACAGTGCCAGTGTTTTTTTTTCATTACAGTTTCCACATCACTGGGCCAGAACTATGAGTAATTAAATACAGCCATGCGTGACACAAAATTTGCGTTGAAGACATTCCTCTTAAATTATGCGAAATACCTTTGATCACGTTCTTCCTCCTGTCACTTTATTGCAGACATAGGCTAAGTAATGGCCTTTTACTTAAGCACGGGGCGAATGATAGAATGCAGTTCAATGCAAACATTTTAATAAGACCTAGCCTACATGATTTACGGTTACTTAGTTCAAACGGTTTTACTGTCTGGTAACTGAGCATCTTCTTCATCCAACTTCCAAGTTCGTCCGTATCAGACCACATACTGTAGCACGCAAGCCCTCCAATAAATAATTAGTTTGGGAGGATGACGCTACACGTTCCGGCGATTTACCTACATATATTTACATATCAATGACACTTGATCAAAGTTACGATACAATATGATCAGAATAAATGCACTGAATACTTAACCAGTTGTTGGATGAGTACAAGATAGCCTAATTCACAAGACTGAACTGTTCTTAACAGTATGTGGGACAACCATATCCATATACAGTACAATTGCATGCCATGTTTGTTGATAAAGAAAATCAAACTGTTTTTGGAGTTATGAGACGCACACAGTTCCCTGAGATACGACGCAGGCCAGATACCGATCCATTACACAAGAGACTCGCAAACAGGTGTGTTGTCAGAGTCCTGGCTGTGCATGGAGCTTAGTCCTGTGTCTGAGTCATCATCGTTATTATTGCGGCTTTTTGAAAGCCCCCTTGCTTGCTCAACCCATCCACTGTTTTTTTCTAGAGAAGGCAACGTGTCGGTGTCCATGACAGCTACGTCTGTCTTGATGTCCTTAGCAGGTTCAACTTCATCTACATCCAGTGAGTCCACTTTCTCTAGCAATGTCTTCAGTTCCCTCTCTTTCGCTTCCCACTGTTCCTGGCTCATGTCCAGGTCGCTTTTCATAGTTTCCAAATCAGTGTTCAAACGCAAGCCAATGTACAAACTTGTGTCCAGTTGCGTTCTGACTCTCTCTTCCTCTAGCTGTAGTTCATTCTCTGACAAATGTTCCACCTCTGGGACGGCCGCATCTGGTTGGGGAGAGGCCGCTGTAACTCGGATAGCCAACTCTTCAGCAATACTCTCCGTGTCTTTGTTGGACAGCTCCTCTTGTCGACGTTTCATCCACCGGTGATTTAGTTCTTCTTGAATCTCACCTGTGAGACTGTCTAAAAGAGCCTCTCGCTCGGCAAGTTCTTCCTGGAGCTTTATAACTTCCTCACACCTTGATGCATACTCTTCAAACTGAGCAATAGTTTCCGCGGAGCAAGGCATATCCTGGTCAGCCGACTCGGTCTCTGAGTTCTGATCAACCATGTATGTGTCCTGGACATAATTGATGCCATGTCTTTTGATTCTGTCAAAGTGGATTTTCGCCTCGCACTTTTCAATTTCACTGTCCAGTTCTTTGATCCGCTGGATTTGTTGACGAATCGTGTGATCTTGGGAAATAACAAGGTGCACTAAGGTCTCCATTTTCTCCACTGATGGTTTGTCTTTAGAGACTGCCTCTTCTCTCTTCTTGTTAATCTTATCCAACTTTCTGAAGGCTTTTCGTACGATGCGCCGTTGTTTCTCTTGAGAAAAAGCCATGGTGGCTCTCGCAGTCCCTTTGTAAGAACACGGGCTTTCTTTACTTGGAACTACGCGCGCCTCTGCGCTCCTGGGTCCGTTGTTCGGTAAAGACGCCTCACTCTTAACCAACACAAACCGCACATTTTCTTGTTCATCTCCCCAAGCACTCCAGAGACGCAGGATTTTGGTTTTGTTTGGTAAAATCCTCTCGAAACCCCTCCATTTCTCCACTATACAGTAAGATTGAGGCGAACCAGACAGCATAGCAGCAGACGCACCTTGCTGCAGGTTTTGGTCTTCCAAGAGCACCTTGACAACATCGGCACAGGTAGTGCGTCTCGACAGTCCCGAGACAAGTTTCTCTTCTCTACAGACCCAAACGGATATTTTACAGTCTTCGGGCTCCATTTTATCTCACAAATCACACAATATGTCCAAGAAAATAACTTTCTTGAAAACGACTATGACACCTCTGTTGTGACCTGCAAAGTTGACGTGCGTAAACTTGAGATCAACTTGGTCTTCGTTTCTAGTCGCCCATCATGAAGCGTGCATTTCTAGCAAATGTACTTTCCTCGGTCCACGAGATCAACTTATTCCCAGCGACCAAGCGCCAAAGTCTTCTTTTTTTAGAGAGCCCATCGCAGCGCTCCCCTTGGATAGGTGTAAAGTGGTCCGCTCACACAGACTTTCCCGTCAGCCTTGCTAACTTGCTCTGTCTGCACACAAGCAAACAGCACGTTCTATGTGCAAAAATACCCCGCCTCCTCCCCCTCCTTTTTTTTCGAAAGGTCACATGACACCGTGTTTGCAACTCAAACCTTCTCCTAGGACAACAGTAACTAATTGATTACACCCACTTTCATTACCTCTAATGATAAAAGTGATTAAAAACGCTATGCCGAAATACGTTGTGCATAATTATGCTGTGGAATTATATTCAGGTAAACTTATTTCAGTCAGAGTACAGTTGATTTTGGACATTAATTATGTTGTACAGTCTTCATTGTTTATTTATTTCACTGTTTTCTGGTTTTCAAGTGACATTCGGTGTAGGCCTTTAAATAAAGATAAATATGCTAGTGAAGGTGAATTGTGCGTGTGTGTGTGTGTGTGTGTGTGTGTGTGACCATCAAAAAGTTTCGTCCTCTTTTTCACCTGGTGATGAAGACCTACTAGCCGTGCATGATTATTTATGTATGATAACTCTCGTGGCTCTAACTATATTTAGAAGACGACTCTTAACTCTTACGACCGCGTAAAGGGATTTACATGATTACGCGCGGACTGGAATCGATGGAAATTGCTGTCCACGTTTTTTGTTTTTGCCCCACCCAGATGCCGACTTCGTCATCAGGCTGTGCCAGATTTAGCCCTCTTCAACTGGATAAATAGAGAAGCCAACTTTGGTTGATGAAAACGAGCATAAAACCTTCAAACTGGAGGTTATGATCATAGTGCTTTCCAACATCAACAGAGATTACACAAGAGGATTACTGGCTGATCACAAGGGACTCAACTCCCAACGTAAACTCAGTCACGTCTCCTCTTACTGTCTTACTGTAATAATAATAATAATAATAATAATAATAATAATAATAATAATAATAATAATAATTCAATCATACCGTGGTGCATAATGCATACTTAAGACATAACATCTATGTCACGAAAATAATAATGGTGATGCAGTGTCTATGCATGACCCCTGGTAATTTGAAAAACTCGCATTTTCATGGGTTCAGAGAAATAGAGCAGTTCTGATTGTTTTGGGTTTGGTGCCATCTAGTGGTGGTATATAAAATTAGGCTACACGTTACAACTGGCCTCTTTTCACAGTGGCATCATTTACTGGGTGCAAAAACACTTTCATCAGCGTACAATTTTTATGGCAGGTTTATTTAATAAAAATGTCTAAATATTGAGGAATCAAATTAGTCTGGTCTTCAATAACCTGAAGCAAAATTGTCCCTTCTATAAACCAATGATTTTCAAGGACAAATGATAGAGTATCATTTATTTCCCTTGAATAATTTTGACAAATGTACTAGAAATCTATAAAATATCTAACACTTTATCCGCACGTAAATATTACAGAGCAGGCACACATCTGGGTGTAATGAAAACACACACCATATTTCCCATCTTCATAATCTAAAAGGAAAAAATATATTTAACATTTGTACAAAGAAGTCCAACATACATAATTTTCTTTACACAAAAGCACCTTGCATTTTTTTTTCAGCACAAAACCAATACTTCATACAGTGCTTTTCAAAACATAGAGGACTCCAGCTCAGTGGCAACACTGACAGAACAAACAGTAACATAAAGGTACCAGTACCTAGTCACAGACGAAGAGAAAACAAGAACACAACCCGGACACTGCTAACATGTCGGGTCCTTTTTAATGTCCACTTTTTTTTATCAAAATATTATTTCCCAAAGAACGCATCATATTAGAAGGAAAAAAATGACAGTAATTAAAAAGAATATTTGAATCCTCAAGTACTGCAGAGGTATCCTAATCGCTTTTTAAAAGATGCAATTGCCGTGTTCAGCGTACCAGCAGTGCAGAAGTCTGAGTGTAACCTTGGGTGTGAAGTCTTCTTGAACTATGTAAAGAAATAGTCATGTCTTACACACACACACACACACACACACACACACACACACACACCTTTGTGTGCCTTTCAATTCAATTCCGGAGGAAGATGAGAAAAAAAAAAAAAACATCCCCTTGCAAAAGAATGAAACAGATGCCAGTGATGCAACAGCATCACATTCAGTAACAATATAGACAGTTTAACGAAAATTTGTGGTTAACAAAATATGGTACATCCATCATTGAAAGTGTGACCACGTGTGCCACTTGCCATTGAGATCTGAATATAAGGGAGATTGTGTATGAAGATGGGGATGATTTGTAAAAGGAATGCGGAGCTATTTTAAAATCATTTCTCCTCATTCGCTGTGCTTGGTACATTAGTTGTAAGGGACTGGGCAGATGGTAATATAGTGTTAAAGTGGATTGCATTACGCACGTTTCCTAAACATTGCCTTTCTATTGTCTACTTGTGTTAGTCACTGGAATTTGAAACCATCAGGGTAAGACAACTGCTGCCAACATGTCGAGTGTACTTTAAACCAGACACAAATGTAACATTCAGACCTCTCCCTATTGGCTATATTACTTGGCGTTGACATAACTGGGGAGAATTCAAATTGAAGCAAGTTGTGTTTAGCTCCAAATGAACACATAAACACAATGCCAAAGACCTAAAAGGAAATACATGATAAGAAGGCATTATGGTGATCCTCTCCCTAAACTGCAGTTCTTTTTTTTTTGGTTTTTAGGCTTTGCAACACCATCTTTTCTAAGCTGGAGGGTCCAATCCAAAGGCACTTGCCATGCTACAGCGCACATTCAGACATGCCAAAGGACTGACGTCTACAAAATATCTCTCTTTTTTTGGTCATTTTTGGTACAGAAAAAGGCTATTTTATTTTTTCATGGTGTTTATAAATAGATTATGCTCCTGTAATAGATCTAAGTTTTGTAATCTATGCTCCTCTTTGTACATAACAACAAATATATTCTGTGTAAATTGGTCGCTGGCAAAAAGACGAGTGTTCATACACTCTGATAGGGGGCTTAGTGGGACTGAATGGGGCTGCAGGTCCGGATGGCAACTAAGGCACTGGAGACTACGTTAGCTTTGGCAGTTTCTGTACTGTTCATTCCGCACTGCTTCACGTGATGACAACAGGAGGAGGTCTTCCAGCTTAGGAAAGATTTCACAGCTTTAAGAAGTGCACACCCACTAGATTAAGGCTTTGTGGATGTGGAATTTTTCTGTCCCCATAAGGTCTAAGCCACAATTTGCGGGGGTTATGTGCTAACACCTACAAATAACAGCCTGGACTGCTTTTACTCTTAATTAGTAAGCGCTAAAAAGGCATTTCAAAAACTACTACTTGAAACTAATGTTACTCTGCTGGTCAGTATATTGAATACCTCTGAACCTGATGCTTAGAGCTGAAATGTGGTCATTCCGGCTGTGCTATTGTCTAAAAGTTAGTTAATAGCTTTTTTTTTCCCCAAAATGGCAGGATGAAAAGTTGTTGTGTGTGCTAGCCTAGGTCTGTTTTTGGAGCTTTTAACAATATACTGTATACTGTACATATCCACATTTCCAAATATATTTCTTAGTCTACGTAAATCTTACGTAACTCCAAAAACATAACTGCCATCAGCTGACATGTTTTAGGTTACTAGTCTTTGAGATATTTAGATATAATTTTAAATCTTATGCTATGGGTGACAAGATTGTACGCAAGATTTGTCCTCGCCCCCCCGAGAGTAAGTTTGGGCACGGCCGTGTGAATTAGACAAAGAGAGTGAAGACTTGTCCTATCCTATGCAATAAAACCATACACAACCAACTGACACGGACTGACTAGTTATTCACAGAAAACATGGAGCCACTTATCTTCAAAACACAAACAACCAACCAAAACCTGAAGAAGGAAACAAAACAAACAAACAAACAGTACCGCCATTGAACCGCTGCACTCTTACACAAGGTACATTTAAAAAGACACTGAAAAATATTAATAGTCAGTAATAGTCAAATCAAAGACAGGAGATGCCACCCTTATGTAACCAGGGTTAAAAAGGAACCAGTTTAAAAGCTTCTCTGTATGTGGTGGTGGGGTGGTGGGGGTCTGTCTTTAGAGGCACAGCCACTAGCAAAAAAAAAGGTAGAAGAAGAAGAAGAAATGCAACCTTCTCAGTCTTTCAAAGCCTTCATTCCTTTCATCTTTCTCCCCGTCTGTCTGTCATTGTCAGTGAGAGTCTGGTGCCCTGTGTGTGTGTGTGTGTGTGTCTGTGTCTGTGTCTGTGTGTGTGTCTGGCCATGTGGTGAGTGAGTGTGTTATTGATGTCCTGGGCTTTGTCTCTTGTCAGGGCGCACCTCGACAGCGGGAGCCACAAGGAGGATAGCTCTCCATCTCAAACCCCTCCCCTCCTCCTCTCCTCCTTTCCTCTTCTCTTCTTCTCTCCTCTCCTCTCTTCTCCTCTCTCTCCCTCCCTCCCTCCCTCCATCCGAGTGGCTCTCATTCCTTCACCAGCCGGTAGATGTGGTGCTGGGCGCCATGCTCGCTGTTGGACACCTCGAACACACATGCCATACACAGCAGCGTCTCTTGGGTGTCTCGATTCGTCACCACCTACAGGGAGAGCAAGAGCATGAGCAGATGCTGCTTAATGCGGCGGCACCGTCGAGGAAAGAGACGGCACATTTTTACACCAGCACATATCCTCTCTCTCTCACACACACACACACACGCACACACACACACACACATGTTCTTTCTCTCTCTCATATTTTTCATACAATTGCAATTCACACTTTTTTTTCTCATACAAACAGATACACACATACCAGTACATAATCATACATTTAAATGGTTCACCTCAAATCAAGCTAGAGATATGTCGCACACAGACATACACCTTTGCACACACAAACATGAACGCACACTCACACAAAGACAAATAAGCATCGATTTATGTATGTGCACAAAGACAGGCACACACACACACACACATACACACAGACATACGCACCAGCAAGATGGTGAAGTTCTCCAGCACACTGTTCATCATATATTTCTCGGGCAGGTGTTTGAGCTTGTGAATGAAGTTGATCATGTATTCACACATGGGCGAGCGACTGATCTTGTACACAAAGCGTCCATTCTCGAAGCGTGCATACTCCGTCTGGCAAGGAAAAGCAGAGACGCATTAAAAAAAAAAAAAAAAAATCATCTTCAAAGACATTTTTACCATCTTCCACCATGTTGCTTTGTGCCCCAGCTCTGCAAAAGGGCATGAATGTGGACAGGTTGCTGGAGCCAGAGGAATCAATGCTATAAAAACCCTGTTTGCTCAGAGTGGTCCTAACAGTCTTCAGTAAAGACGACAAAAGGAGGCTGCTGGTGGTTCTTTTGATCTCATTTTTGAATCGATTATTTTCTCATCTCCCTGGGACTCCGCAGGGCACAATACCCTTCGCTATTCAGCTCCACTCTCTGGACAAACATTGCATTAGGGGACAGGCCACTTCAACCAATGCCCATATGACAAGTCAGCGCAATAATATACAATAGGATAGAGCATTAGAGGCCTCAGTGTTTACTGAGGGAGCTGGACAGAGATCACATATATGGTGCAAAGAAGCTAACGCACTATGGAGCATTTGTTGTTTACAGTGCTGTTGTTATTGTTTACAATGTTGGGTAAAACTTTACTTGAAGATGTTGACATTAGAGTGACGTGAGCCTGCCACAAACAAGACATGACATGTGTCATGAACATTAATGTATAAATGTTTATGACTGTTGACATTAAGTGTTATTTAATTTTTTGTAATGTCTGCATCCCAAACAGTGTCAAATTAAGTTATAAAAACAAATGACACGTAAAGACAACAGTCATAAACATAAAAAAAGTGTCCTTAAAGTTAATGACACATTTCATGTCATGCTTATGTCACTTATGCCTACATCCTTACATAAAGTGTTACCCCATGTTGTTGCCTTGCAGCTGCGTTCAGAGTCTTCTGCTCACTCACCTCCACTTTCTCCACCACCTGCTTGCCGAAGGAGCAGACCTTAGTGGAGCAGGTGATGGTCATGTTCTCCGAGCTCTCGTACTGGCTGGTGACGCCGTAGAAAGCGCCGGAATCCTCCTGGATGTTGCAGTTCAAGTCGGCCTGAGGAGAGAGGGGAGAGGAGAGAGAGGGGCAAACAAACAAAATCAGTGAGTCTGATTTGTGACCCAGTGCCTGTTGAGAAGCTACAATATGGCCTCAGTCTGGCCTTGATACATAGTTTACATCATTTACTCACACAACACTCCACACATGAATCTGGCCTCAAAGGCATTAGAACACAAGATGTGGAGTCTGTCCTTCTGCCAGTTTAAATCATGTTTAGAAGTTTTACACATGCCAGCAAAGTTATTTATCTTCTTCACTGTATGTCATTACTGTTCAAATCCATACAATTCTTCGTCTTCAAATGCACACTTGTTTGTTCGTGAAGGCAAATAGTACTCCAGGCAAAGTCATTTCAACACAATGCTGGATGTCCATCAGAACCAAGCGGGTAGTGAAACGGTGCCTAAAAACAATTACAATTCTGCATTTGATTTATTTGACTGGAGGGCCGACCGCAGCTAACTCAAAGCTGATGAGGCCACTGGCTCCATCCGGGAGTCCCACAACCACACATCTGTTTCTGTGCCAGTATGCAAATGTGGCAATTGGAAACAAAAAGACAACTTGGCCACAGGGACAAAATATACGAGCAAATAAATACTTTCACAATTGTCATCTCCCTGCTAGTTGTGAATAGGACTGGTGAAACACGAACCCCCCACCCTCCTTCCCTTTGAAAGGGTGCAGTGAGCCTGAAGTGCCACCGGGTGGAGCCAGTGGGTAACTAGGATGGCAATGAAGCCGACCGGGAAATGGGTTTGTCTGCTTGCACGGAGAGCTTTTTTATCTACCCAGAATGCTTTGCACCAGGCAGGTGTTCAAACAAAGCCTGTGTACTTCAGCCTGTTGCACCAGCAGGCTCATAGAAGGGTTGTCCACTCTCTCTCACACACACATACACACACACACACACACTCTCACACACACACATACAGAGGCACAGACTATTGAACAGTTGAGACTCACCCAGAACTTCACCAGGAAGAAAGCGTTTTGGGGTCCTTTGCCAAAAAGCTCCTTCAGCCCCCCCTTTTTCTCCGGGAACTTGTCATAAATCTGACGGATGTCCACCGACTCCAAGAGGGCATCGCTGTGCGAGTGATTTGTCTGACCGATGTGCACAAAGAGGTGCTTATTGTACTGTGAACACAAGCAAGCAAGCAGAGCGAGGGAGAAAAAGGGAGGGAGAGAGAAAGAGAGAAAGAGAGAGAGAGAGAGAGTGAGTGAGACACAAAGGCATAAATGTCCTCCTGCAGGAGCCTAGCATTGCTAAATAGCCTCTTGAAGACCTCAAGTCTGTCTGGCACTTCATCTTTCTCAGCCGCCACCAAACAAAGACGCTATTCTCATTTGCGGCGAATAGCCCGCCTGGTTTACACTACAGCATTTCAACAGTCACGCAGAGCGTAGCCGATGTTCTGACGATCCTTTGACCTTTATTTACATTTCCCCAGCTGTTTTATTTACATGTTGACTGAGAACGACATCAGGGCCGTTATGAAAAGCGGACGCCGGCCAGAGCTTTATCTGAATGAAGTAGTTTCAAAGTCACGAGTGACCTTCAGCTTAGAGCCCACTGATTTTATTTACTGTGCCATGGATTTCTCTGAATACAAATGATTACACCTATTCACGGCACATGAAAAGTGTATTTACAAGATTAATGGTGGCTGTCATTCGGGATCAGGACAAGTAAACAAGAACATAGAAATGCTGACAAAGTGATAGATTGCATGTGTCAATGTGAGAAAGTGGGCGCTCCCCGGTCCGCGGCGGCATCGTCGAGACGACTCCTCTATTAGGGAGCGTGGCGGGTTTGTTTAAAGCAGGCGAGCCGCTCAAGAGATGGGGGCCCTCTCAGGCTAAAGTGTGTCTGGCATGCGGGCCCTCCACACTTCGGTCTATTTGGGGATAAAGCTCCCACGGTAAAGTCTGGGCGGTGGGGAGATTCCCTTTTTTGTTCATTTGTCATGCGTGGAGTGGTCCATCATGGAATACACTCAGGAAAAATGTGTAGATATGTGTGTGTGTGTGTGTGTGTATGTGTAAACTTGCATACATATTAGAATCAAAATATAGACTCACTTAGATTTTACTTATGTACAGTATATGTGTGTGTGTGTGTGCATGTATATGTGTGTGTGTGTGTGTGTGTGTGTGTGTTTGTGTGTGTGTGTACTGTGCTTCAGCTCACCGCGTCCGGGTCCCGCTGTTGTTCCAGAAAGGCAGAGAACTCCACCAGTCGGAGTTTGGTGGTGCCGATTGAGCGACCTTGCCAGGCTGGGGTGGAGGGGGTCGTGGTGCTGGAGGGGGGCTCGTAACCTGCCAGAACACACACACACACACACACACACACACACACACACACACGCGCACACACACACACACACACACACAGTGAGTGAAACCAGCAAAGAGAGGTGAAAAGATGCTATCATGCATCATGTGTGATTTCGTGACATTTCGTCAAGGAGAAATCTGGTGTGATTCAATGAATAGCCCTGTTGTTTGAGGTCAACGAATGCTGTCCGTAGGAAAAAGAATGACAAAATGTCATTCCTAGACCAGATAGCAAACTGGGAGCTGAAGTTAACTGAATGGGGCATAGAGAAACAAAACTACGTTTCTGTGTCCTATTAAGTTAGTGTGAGCTACCAGTTCACTATTCACTCTACATTGTAATTAAGTTTTCTCGTTTTTTTCTACCGACAGCACTCTGTGACCCAAACTAACAGAGCTATGGATTGATTCTCATCAGACTTCTCCTTTAATCATTCACCTATCAGAGCAGCTTATGCTTCTTGCAATGCTTAGTATAGTGATTGCTATACAGTGCATGCCCCTTACCTGAAATGGCAGTAGCCACTGCTGATTGGATGGGGTAGGCTTGCTGGGCGAAGGGTTTGATGCTACAAAGGGAACAGAGAGTGTGGAGTCAGACAGCCTGAAGTGTGCGCAGCACAGCACAGCACAGCACAGCACAGCACAGCACAGCACAG
>JASCQX010000140.1:17604506-17614568 GCA_030264415.1 Sardinella fimbriata
ACACAAATACTGTGCCTTTCACACACACACACAAACACACACACACACACACACACACACACACACACACACACACAATTTGTCATGCATAACACATTAAACAGGAAACAGAAATATCTCCCATCAGATGCAGACGAGCTTTGGCACTGCATAATCACCTTTCACACTTGCCATGTCCCTAACGAACCACAGCCAGGGGGGAGAGCGAGCGTGTCATACTGGGAAATGAATCTCCTTGTCAAACCCATGTGTCCTAGCACAGCCCAACAAGAAACCAGAGGCAGGATCATGGACTTTCAAAGAAGCAAAGACCACCAAAACCTGTAAACGCCCTTGCAGTCCTATAAGAATTGAGTAGAAGTGTAACCATTCGCCCTTGCAATCCTGTAAGAATTACGAGAATTGAACAGAATTGTAGCTATCCGGCTTGACTGATTCTAGTTATATGTTAAAGGCGCTGTAAATTAACACATTAAGTGTGATTGCATTAATCACATATAGCTCCTTTAACTTATGGACACATCACTATATGAGAATCATTTCTTAGGGAACCAGGAAGACAAGTGCAACTGCGGTCATGTGAAGTTAAGACATAGAGTTAAGATGGAAGTAGGCTATGTGCTGTGTATGTTTGATGAAGGGAAAAAAAAGTCCACGTTTTGCCAAAAATAGAATCAGTGACTCCCCACCATTCAAAAGCGTCTATAATTCTTAAGGCCAATGGCCTTGTATGAGTCATGGCCAATCTTCTGTTAAGAGATCCATTATCAACCAGCACGATTTGATGGCTTCTCATAGCAACATGCCCACCGTTTTATTTCAGTGACTACTTTGATTCAGATCAGGAATATTAGTTGATCGGCGGAAGGAAAATGTTATGATACTTAAAAAAAGGGACATACATGATGCCTTATCAGGACATTCATTTAAAAAATGATGTACCATTTTCTATAAGGAATCTTCTGGTTAATGGTATGTGTTCTTTTCCCCTAACCAAATTGGCTAACCTGGAATGTCACAGCTGAAACACTTGTCATAAACCTTTTGAGCAGACAGATGATGCAGTTCATCATTGTCATTCAGATAATACACTCACTCTTTTGGCTTCAAAAGAAATAAAAAAAAGTGCGGGCAGATCTGTTCCCATGGCAACACTGCACAGTGGGTTCCTGTTGAGTCGGAGAGCATCACTGTGGGGGCATTGAAGTAACTGCAGTAGTCAGAGAGCCACAAGTGTTTCTGGCCACAAGGTTGTGCTTTATAAAAATTGGAATTAATCTATTTTGTGTGTGTGTGTGTGTGTGTGTGGGGGGGGGGGGTATACATGGGCTATATGAAATGGAGAAGCCTTACCCAAACTTATGCCTACTTCTTAGATTCCTACTACCTTTCTCACCATTCACCAGGGAAAATAAATTAATAAACAGTATATATACTATATAATATAGGCCTATATCAGCTCCTCGCATTTACATTTTTATTTCCATCAAACTGTTCAAAAGCAAGTTGTTTTACATAACTCAAACTTGTCATAGCATGTGTCATATTCACAATAATTTT
Source organism: Sardinella fimbriata (assembly GCA_030264415.1). Classification (NCBI taxonomy): domain Eukaryota; kingdom Metazoa; phylum Chordata; class Actinopteri; order Clupeiformes; family Clupeidae; genus Sardinella; species Sardinella fimbriata. The sequence goes on from JASCQX010000140.1 coordinate 17,606,067, forward strand.
CATGTCACCTAGCAACAAGTAATGTTCAGACTAGTGTCTGGCTGCATTAACTGTAGTAACCCAATTGCAAAGACATCTCCCTTTCCTAGCAATCTTTTTGATGTGGCATCATCGGAATTTGGTGTATCTAAAATTCTGGGGCTGTCAAAACAAATGTTATATAAGAACCTATACCAGTAACAGGACAGGCTCATGGCACTCAATGTCTGCTGTCATTATGGAAAATGAAATGAAGAGTTATCAGTTATGACAAGTGTGTGATGGCATGTTCATGAATTTATTTATACCAGCAATTTAGGTTTTGATTACCACTGACAAAGTTGAACAGCCCATTAATTCTACAAAATAAATTTAATGTCACTAATTAATTGAAATTATCTCCACATGGAAGCTGCTGCTACTTCAGCCTTAAAATCAGTAGGCTATAGTCAAAAAGTGCAAAAGTGTTCAGGCCTATACTACATGATTACTGCTGGCCTGGCCTAGCCTAGCCTGTTCTTTTGTCATCTAAACTTTGCAAGAAACTATGGTGTGTTTTGAGATTTGCAGTCATTCGTGTCAGTTGATTTGTTGATCCATTGTTATGACTAAGCCCTTCTGTCCCCAGTAACAAGATCATATATGTGACTGCGCAAAGTGCCAGATGCTGGGGGGCCAAATGCATCACTTAGTGGAATGGATGAGCGAATAAATTACTCATTTTACATCACTGGTTCAGCCTACAATAACTGTAAATCAGATGTCAGCATTTCTAAAATCTGTGACTAAGCTTATGAAATGAGGGGACTGGTCGTATATTGGTGGCTTGTTCATGAAAGAAGCAAAACAAGGGATGTTATAGCCTACATTCAGCTGTTGTTACACCAATATGCCGCAAACCTGGATGGAGAGGTGTTTGTTGACACACAAGCGTGGAGTGAGGGTCATTGTTTTGGCTTAACTGACTCAAATGAAGTAATGGTGATATTTTTCTTGTAACGACAAATGAGCGTTAGGTCACCCAATGGTAAGGCGCCCTATTCTGGGAAAAATATAGTAGCCTATCCGTTATTCTGGACTATATATAACAAATATAAGTCATTCAAAGGCTAACTAGTTCTGTGTGAATTTACCCTGCAAACTAATGTTTCATCAGATTAATCATTCTGCGACATTAACTCAAACAGGTTGGCAACCAAATTATAAAAATATCTTACCATCAATGGCAAGCACCGACTGCAAGAGCAGAAACATCATCCCAAACGACAAGAGACTCTTGGCCATCACTCCTTCCTGGCCAAATATCTTGCCGTTCATCCGTACAGACAAGGTGAATCCAATCGCAGCATCTATCCATTCCGACCAACCAAGAGCCCGTGGCTTGCCATCCCCATCGGTAACCAAGATGTAGGAATGGTTACACGTAATTCTTGAGGCCATCTGTCTATCCTGTATATGCTCAACAGTACACGAGCCTCAAAAGACATTTGATCACCAGTCCTTTCCAGTTCCCAAAGTGCGGTCGTCTCTTACGCTTCGTTTTGACAGCCCGAACGGCAGCATTGAAACTTTAAAGGCGATGCGTCTTCAGAGAAGATGCCCGTCAAAGCGCACACGCTGGAAAATGAATGCGCCTTGCGGACAGAGGATGCGTCCGTGTTTACAAGCTGTTCATTTTAGAGTCCATTTACTGCGGTGTCGAAGCCGCAGTATTCAGCTCTGTGATGGTCATCCGTGCGACTGAAATAAACGCATGCGGGGGATGTAAATATGTCCCTTCAGAAATATCACGCCTGTGACTAGAATGCTCGCGACTGAACGCGAAGAAGTGATGAGGCACAATGACAAGCAGCTAATAGAGATTCTGACGACCTCTGCTGGGTCAAGCTGAGAGCGGAGTAAGCGAATGAAAGATGAAAGAATAATCCGATTTCAATGTAGTGTTTATTTTCTACCACGAGAAGTGTGATTTTGGATATTTCTACTCAGTTAAGTGAAAGACAAGCTTTAATTAATTATGGAACTGGACGTTTTATTGTAGACAAAAAACAACACGAAAGCAGCCTGGGCACCAAGGAATAAGATGTAACCAGTTAAAAATAATTAGCCTTGACTACGGTGTTATTTTGGAACACGAAATGGAATAATTGACTTTGCTGTGATGGTCAGGCCTGTAGCATAATGGTCTGTTTTTTATGCATTACAAAATCAGGAAATTGCCTCATCACTCAGATCTAGAAAACGAAAAGCTGAGTATGCTGAATGTGATGACAAAGAACATTTTAACCTGTAAATACAATTCACATTTTGCTGTTACATAACAACCGGAAATGAGCATCAACTGGACTCATGCGTTTGTCCACAGGATGGCGCCGTTTTGTCAGTCACAGGGCAGGCAAACGTGAAACTTTTTAGAAAGAAGATAGTCGAGACCATTTTTGCTGCAATAGTCAAGATATTTTTATTCAAAGTGATTTTCGACAATACACCATAAATTCTTAATTTTGACACTCACCAATAGTCACCAGGAAAAACCCGCTTTCTGTGACAAGTACATAAGGCTTGGTCACATTGAGAAAAATAAAATCACTGAGAACTAGAGAGAAAAAAAAAACGACTGCAAACTGTAAGAGACATTACATCAAGGAAAAATATATATTTCCCAGTCCTCATGTTGTAAATATTGCACAGTGCAATGGCTACATGGCAAACTAATGTAGCAGGGATAAAATCAAAAGCAAACAGAATTAAGGGAGCCACAAAATCTACAATATGAAAACAGTAACCGCTCATATCTAGTAAATAAAGACTATTTGCTTTGTAAAATCTAAATATATTATCTATTAACAAGCAGTGTGATTCAACGTTTTCTGAAGATTACCTGCCCGAAATAAAAAGGAAAATCCATGTAAAAATATATCTAAAGCAATCAAACCAAAGCATTAAGGATTTAGGTATATCATACAGTAGCACATGAGACAAATATAAAAGACCCTGAATTTGATGTACAATAATCTCTAAACTGAGTGGGGGGAGGGAAAGAAGATTCTAAGCTAAGATGTTTGGTATTTTGAATAATAATAATAATGGTAAAATTCAAATAAAGTACAAATGCTCTTCAGTCTGCTGTGAATGATTGAGCAAACACCACATCACCAATTTTCTTTTTTCCTGTCCTTGAGTGCTTGACTGAACTTGATAATAATATCTTCCTATCTGAACAAAATACATGCGGTTTTGGTAGAGCTTGTGCGAAGGCGTGTCCTTAAGGTATTTGTCCTGCCTTCTTCTAACAAATGACATTTTAGAGACACAACTAACTTCAATTCAACATGCATACTAGTAAACAGTACTGTATGTGCACGAGTAGTAGTATCTATACATGTTTCTTTCAGAGCTACATGCTAACTCCCAGCCCGATGTCCACCACATGTGTTTTTCAAACAGAGGAGCTGGGGAAATGAAAAGTGCCTTGGACCAAAATAAGATCATATTGTGCTGTTGGTGACAAATGGACACAAAAGAAAAAAAGTCAAAATGGTCTGCAATTCAAAGAGTATTAACTAGACCTGTTACAAGTTAAGTACAACAGGCTAGGTACAATTCTAATTCAATGAAGTGAGGGATACTCTTTCTTCATCTTCTATGGCCATTAACCCAAATTATTATCATCATTATTATTATTTTACTTCATGTGTACATTCACAGTGTATATATGTAAATCCTCCCAAATACAAGAGAATCATGTCTTGGGCGATTTTATCAGCATACTAATATTCCCTGATTTATAACACATTATTGTCTGTTCTATTGTCCTTTCATTAAAATGGTTCTCAGCATGTTCACACACTGACAATTCAAACAACTCTAGTGCGTCTGTGTGTGTCTGCGTTTGAGTCGGGCGAAAGGGAAGGAGGTGGCTGTAAATCAATACTGCACAGATCAACAGAGATCAGGAATCCCGTTCAGAAAAAAATTAAATAAAATAAAAGATCAATTTTCCTAGCTGGGAACTCCAATGCAGTGTCAAAAAAAAAAATCTTTTGTTACTTACTGAGGTCTGACTGTGCTGACATGATCAGGGTGGGAGAATGCTGGGGAGACCTGACTGGGCAGCACGTTGTGCTCCTCTTAGGTTCAAAAAAAGTGGTAGGATTGGGCCAAGGACGGACACTGGGTGTCCACTGGTTCCAAAGGCCTGCTTGCCCCTCCTCCCCGCTGCTTTAGAAAGAAGGCACAGAGTCTGTGCTTTACACCCAGTAAACCAGGAGAGAAGCTCAGGGGTTTTCACAAGCAACACGCACGGACACTGAGTGACACTGGAGAATCACTAGACACGTCAACAGGTGCTCAGCAACTACACCACACAGGCTTGGTTACACAACACAATGATTCTGCACAGAGTACTTAATTCATCATGGATTCAAGAGAAAGGGGAAAAAAAAAACGAATAATTTTGAGGCTTATAGTTTCTTTGAACACTGCAACTTCAGAAACGGAAAACACTAAAGCGTAAATGAATATATACCCACACCAGGTTAGCTTATTGACAGGTTAACAAGTGCTTAGTAGCATGTTAAAGGAACATCAGATATCTAGGTAACTCTCAATCCCACGGCATAGACAGGAATAACAGCACTAAAAGTATACCATATCTGAGTGTCAGTAATACAGGACAGTGGAGCCATAAAGTGAAGCCTACAGGGTAGAGCTAATCGTGTCAACAGAAGGCCGACGTTAAAAATATAGTTAAATTATTGTACATCAAGACAAAGATGTGTCACGCCGATGAGCCCAAAGATAACTACATTTTAAACACAGACAAGAAACAAACATGAGCAAGAAAAGAAACAAACAAAAAAATCACTCAAAATAAACCCAGAACACTCCAAAACACCTTGCAATACAGTAGTCACAAAAACACTCCAAACAGAAAAGCCAAAATATACATAGGCATTTAAAAAAAAAAAAAAAAAAAAGGAAAAAAGGGGGTTTCGGGTGCCTGTCCTAATAGTCGTGACAAAAGAACACACTTCTATCATTAGGTCATATCAAAACCACACTTCTATTGTAATTAGACTTACACAAAAATAAGAATGCTAAGTAGGATCTATGTTAAAAAAAACACCTACTTTCACAGCTATTAGGAAGTGGCAATCAGTATATAGCAGCTTATCTATGATACATTCAAGATAAATGATACTACTTGCCCAAAAAGCTAAAATGTCAACCTCAACCTTTTTTTTCCATTCCCCACACACAGAGAGACACATCGCCTACAAGTCTCACCTACGGTCTACTTGCGCCATATGCAAGAACAGTAGCTACTTTGCTTGAGAAACAAGTTATGGTCTTTGGTCTTGCAAAGCATTTGATAGCAACAACAATGCACCAACTACAAGTAAAATGAAAATGCGCAAGACAACAACTCCCTGACGGAATGTATTACAAGAAAAAAAAGTCTGTAATTGAATGGGACGATTAAGAGCACAATCTATATAACATGCTCAAACACGAGGAATAAATTGCACACAACCTCACATCTGTGTAAAGCACTAAATATGTACTCCAGCAATGATTGATAGATGGAGATCAAATACTGAAAAGTATTAAGAGGCTTAAGTGGAAAACCAAAACAAACGCAATTGAAGGTTATAACATTAATCGCACCAAAGCTATAGCAAACGCTTACAACTAAGGGAAAGAAATAATAATCATAACACCAATCTTGAACACTAAAAAAAAAAGAAAAAAAAAGTGAGATTACAGATTGTACTATAAGCTTGTTAAAACTGTGTCAATACTGTTAGCAATTACTACGTGAAACAGTCTAAGCACACAGCTGAGTAAAATCACCCCAACATTCTTAACTTTATTCACCGAAGGAACCCTCTGCACATCATGCTTAAACCAGTCTTATCCCAAGTGAGCTCCCCCACGACAGTCGTAAACTGGAAATCACGTGAATACCTGCCATCACATACATACAACGGCCTACCTTTGACAAAAAAAGTATCACTTTTCTCTGCTATAAACAACCTGATTACAAGCAATACAGTATATCAGTAAAAAGGGACAAAGGCGTGGGGTTTTTAAAGTTTGATTAACTAGCAGTCAAAACAGCACGCTAAACTGTCTAAAGGCAATCTACACTGGAAGCATCTGATTTTCTCAATCCTGTTCAAATTAAAACAAGCTAAAAAATGTGAAAATTGAGAAATCATGGGAACGCAATCACAGATGGGAACAAAACTGGAGATGGGACTTGAAGACTGTTTTGGTCCCAGGTTGCTATAATATTGAGAGCCACATTATCAAAATGGTTCTGAGTTATTGTGTGGGACTGTGAGAATGACCATGTGCAAGACGTGCAAGGATGTGCAAGACATGGTTTCCAAAGACGCGAGCTTGCAGAAACTTGTTTGTCAGAGTGAGGGTAGAAACACGACATCTCCAACCCCCAGAATGCAACTCATTGAAATACTGGATATTTCTGGCATCTGAACACTTCTGATGTCCTTCTAGCTCTGACTGAACCAGATAGAGAAAAATAGTGTTAACTGACTCTAATTCTAATGAGTCAACACTTTGTTTTGACTGCAAGTTCTGGAGTCCGAGGCTTTTCTTGAAAAGCCAGGGTTGCTATGTCTTGTCACGTCCGACGCAAAACTGGTAAGGCACTTATTATTTTGTGGGGAACCAGGTTACAATGCAGTGAGTCTCAGACACAAGAGAGTGAAGGAGAGTGACATTCAGACAACAGTCCCACTGTTTGCTTTCCCACAGAAAGCAACTGAAACAAACAAACAAAAACAAACATCCAGGTCACTTTCTTGTGCCCATGCACAGAAACATGCAGGCTTTTTCTAGGGGGAGTGCCTTCGGGTTGGGTCACTTAACACTGAAACCACAGCATGGGATGCTACAAAGACCAGAGGAGAGTTCCCACCAGTACACTATGAGGCATACACACACATATATGTGACCCAAGCACAGGAGACTGGGATGGCTTCACAAGAGAAGACGTGTCTAGCACACAAGTTTCCAAGGCAACATAGAAAAATTGTCGGAGTAAAGGGGAGAAGTGAGTGTGTGTGTGTGTATGTGTGTGTGTGTGTGTGTGTGGGTGTGTGGGGGGGGTATTGGGGACGAGAAGTGTAGGAGGATTTTTGTTTAAATATTCCTCTCATCCCTGTTAAAAAGGAGATCTGACGTCTGGGTTTTTATCAAATGTGCAAAAAGAAACACACTGTAAGCGAGTTATCTAATGCATTCACTCAAGTCACACACACAAACAGGCAAGCAGGCAAACATCCAGTCCGCTGCAAGCTCACATTTCATTTCATTCATTCATTCATTCAATCATTCATTCATCCATCCATCCACTTATTCATTCACTTCCATAATTAACTGTAAAGCTCAATTCCATTTGCATCACCATTATCATCATCAAACTACATGGTTTCTTAAAAAAATACGAAAAGGTTCTTTTGGGTTTGTTGTAGAAGTAGTAGAAGTTCCCCCTCCCCCTCCTTTGGCCGCTTGGGGGGTGTAGCCTGTTCAGAATCGAAAACTGAGCACTGGACTTGCTGCTGCCGCCGCGTTGGCGGCAGCCGCGTTGTTGTTGCTGGCGGAGACGGAGGCGGAAGAGGAGATACCACTGGGGATTGAGGTGGTGGAGCGCACCAGCCGTGGCCGGGTGCTCAGGCTCAGATGTAGGGGTACTGGCTGAGCTTGGTGGGACTGAGGGGGAAGCCGGCGTAGACGGGCGAGGCCATGAAGGAATGCGGGGGGAAGAGCGGCTTGAACTGACCCTGCGAGTGCGGGTGGTGGTGGTGCGGGTGCGGGTGGTGGTGCGGATGCGGGTGAGGGCTGAGTCCCACCGTGAGCGACGGGTGAGGATGCGGCGGTGGCGGAGGCAGAAGTCCGTAGGCGGGCTGCAGGACGGCGGGTCGGGAGGGGCAGGGTGAGGCCAATAGGTGGGCCACGGTGGGCGCGGAGGTGGGCGGTGGGGGAGGCGGTTAGGCTAGCAGCGTAGGAGCCTGCACCGGCGGTGGTGGCGGAGGGGCTGGAGCCTGGGCCGGCGGCGGAGCGGTGGGGGGAGGCGGCTGGGGCGGAGCCGCGCTGTGGGTGGGACTGCCGTGGGCTGCCAGGGGGAAGGCGTGAGCGTGTACGGTGGGCGGGATGAAGGCCTGCGGCCGGTGGGACACGTAGTTGCCATTCCACTCCTTGTGGCAGGAGCCGTAGGGCTGGACCTGAGGGAGCAGACAGGAATTTGGTGAGCTACACTAAGCAAATGTTCTGGGATTATGCACATGCAAGATAGTGTGTGTGTGTGTGTGTCTGTGTGTGTAAGTACAAGTGTGTGTGTGTGTGTGCGTGCATCTGACCTGGCCGAAACCCAGCGGCTGCTGCTGAAATGCCGAGTTCATCTTCTGCTGGTGGGGCAGAATGGGGGTGGAGAAGTGGCTCAGCCGTGCGGGGACGCAGCGCCCTCTGGACTGGCATAAGGACTCTAAGACT
>JASCQX010000140.1:17628568-17640949 GCA_030264415.1 Sardinella fimbriata
ATGGATAGCATTTTAACACATTGCATAACACAAGACATTCAGGGCCTAGTGTTGTTAGATTAATGCTTGTTTGTAGAAGTTATCGAGCAAACTAAGACTGTTGACTAATGCTATTTTCCGGCCAAACAAATCGTTACCAGGGGAGTTTGTTTGTTATTTGAGGACAGACATTGCAACGGTCAGCTGTGGCAGCGCTCAACGTTACAGATTTGCATCTCTCCAGTTTGAGAAGTGCAACTGTTCAGGTGTCAACAGTGCACACTCTTTGGAATATTTAGAAAGGCTGTACGAAACAGGTGGTTTCAAAGCGTTCCTTAAAAAATGACAAAGGAGATAAAGTCTTATCATACACTTGCTAACGTTACATTAAACTAGACTATCTATGAGCTCTCTATAAGCATTACCCTAATAACGTTAAGTGATTTGCCTACAAAACTAACTAGGTAGCTCGCTAACCCATAGCTGCTACCTTGCTAGGGGTTGCAGAGTTGATGGATAGCCAACCAGTAAAGAATTGCAGGCACTATAGCGCAATGTATCAATCAGCGAGACAGAAAAAAAGTGAACGGCTTAATCTCGAATTGAATATAACATACAAAAAACAACAATAGCATTGGCACCATTCTTGTCATGTTAATTCTACCAAGTAACCTCAGCTAAGGTTAGCTAGTTGGGCTACTTGACACATATCGCAAGCTAGCTAGCTTCCCAACCTTCCTAGCTACTTAACTGCGTAGCCTCAATAATCGCATCGAATTGCTAACGTTGGGGCAGAAGGCCTAAATTATCAAACAATATTTTATACGGACAACAAAAAGGTAAACTGGTCAAAGCTGCTTCCTCATTTCTATAATCTATCGCTCGCTTGTCCCGTTCACTTCTGGAAAAGGAAGCAATTTTCGGTGACACAACTTCACAGATAGTTGGCCATCCAGACAGCTAATGTTAGCTGGATAGCCATAAGTTAAAATGTGGCCCTGGTGAACGGAAAAACATATAGCCATAGCCCTGTCTCACGGCATCGTATACCTTTAAAAGGTTAAAAAGATAAACTACGTACCTTCACAGGCCGTTATGGTGATCTGAAATCGAGTCTTCTCCGAACATTTTATGGAGTTAATTTCTGCCCACACCATGCTCAGAACGCCTGCCTTGCTGCCATCTTGTCCTCCTGGACAACAGCGGAGACATCGGCGTCGACAAATCCCTAACCCCACACATTTCTAACTTCGTTTAACTCGCATTTTTTGCTTTGAATAAAGTAATCACAAAGCCCATGGCGTTGTTGAAGACCACTGTTTTTGAACTATGTCCTTCCAGCTCGTGCTAGTGATGAGAAAAGACCCATAACTGCACTCTAAAGAGCCTAACAACCCAAACACAAACCTCCGCTCGCTGTGTCTTCTACCACTTTTCCTGGTTAATGTTCAGACAACGTCGCGGGTTCGGTTGCTCACTGGCTAGATCCTAGGTAGCTAACAACACGCACCACGTTCCACCCAATAACTTCAACGTTGTTGCTGCTCCCACCCTAGATAATATCTTTGGTTCCCACCCACGGTAACTTAGAAGCGTAACTAACTGCACACCACAAGCCTCATTATAACGCAGTTGAACTGCAATATCGGTACATTTCAAATATCCAGTTAGTCATTTAGAATGTATGCCTGTAGCAAATTTGTGTGTTGCTTCATTTTGGAAACAGATGTTATATAAGAAGCAACAGGTGTAGAGTAGTCCCAAAGCCAACTGTTGCTAACAAATGTTGTTAGATGCCAAAAGGCGCTCTTGCCAGAATCTTGCTATAGATCAGATTAGTTGGTTGTTTATGAATGATTAAAACATGACATGATGATAATATTGAATCTGCTATTGTGGAAATGAAATGAAATTACATACAATGGGTAACGTTAGACAAGTTTGCTTTGTGGTCAGACATATAAATGCATTTTGATGTCTAGATTTTGAATTTTAACAATTATAGGTCTAAAGAATTATAGGCATAGGCCTACATAAATAAAAAAGATCATATCAAGGGGCTATTTTTAGTCATATAAAAAGTAAACTACATAGAATTCCACAGCGCAAAGACGTAGGCTACATAAATTGTTGAATCGATGAAGAACAACCAACTAAATTGAGAGATTATGGAATCACGTTGTAGTCAGGGGTGTAGACTAGATTTACAAGGCTGCCATCAAGTGTTCAAAATTCTAACTGCACATTATCTTGAGAGCCCAAACAGATCCTCCAATCTCGAAAAATATACAACTTTAGGCAACTTTTGCAGACATTTATTTGGATGATGCGTACAGTGTAAATGCTATGTTGGCATTATTGCAGTGATAACTCTTGGCGATATTCAGAAACAAGTCAAATAAACATAGCACACAGTGCTCGCTCAATAATTTAAGGTTAGTCTATAAATAACAAGTGCAAAAACTACTACACATTCCAGAATTCAAATTTGTAAAAAAAAAAAAAAAAAAAAAAAGGCTTAAAACCAACATAAAATATTTTGCTTTAACTTGGAAAAGAAAAAGTGCTGCTTACTATCATCTTCCACTTAAAGGTGCACTATGAGATCCTAAAATTATGTCACTTAAATTTTTCTCACAGCCTCCCACCCATACAGTATGTGCATGCTGGCTAACCCCCACCCCCTCCGCTGACCACCATGGTGTTTGGCTGAAATGTGTTTGGTTATGTTTTGGTGCACAGCCTGTGCCTCTAGTGTTTGTTTGATGTTTACAGCCCCTATGTTGTCTACAGAGACCAGCCTTTTTCACAATGTATTCAGGGGGCAGGCAGTAAGCTGATCCAAGGGAACAAAAATTAAATTGAGCTATATAAACCATGCAAGATCTCATAGTTCACTTTTAACACGCAAACAAGAGTTTCAGTCATTCCAGTTGATTACAGATGACTTGAGAAATAATACAACTGGTTTATCACACGATTCAAGTCAATTCCTTGTCCAACATAAATCCCCATCTCTGTATACATTCCAGTAGCCCAACAATACTGCACAATTTGACCATAAATACAGTTACAAAGACAGAGTGACAAAAATACCAATTGATACTATTAGTGCCAGCAGTGAGAAAACAGCTTGTTGATTGGTACCGCTGTCTTCATTTCACACAGAAGTTGAGAACATCTGGTGGAGCTATTGAGTTATCACTCATGGTATAGAAAGACAATGACATGGAAGATGAACAGCAGCAAAGCACGCTAAGGCACCTGTCAATAACACCAATACCTTTCCCCCCTAGGGGAAAGCACTTTCTATCAAATACAAAAATTAAAACTCTCTCCCTCTTTAAAAAAAAAAAAAAAAAAAAAAAAAAAAAAGGAATGTTCACTTTCAACCGTCCATTTTGTTGTGAGTGCATTATACATCAAGACTACATTTTAGGAGTAGGTAATGCAGGAAGGTTTCATTTCATATTTTTTTGCTGTCATACTGGCAAAACTACATACCTACAATATAGCTTAGGAGTAAGCCAGGCTGATGGGGGGGAAAGTGAGGAACTGACTCAGCTCTCAACTTTTGCACCTTCTTTATCTCCCAAGATGTCCTGGAGAAGATCCTGGTAGAAAGGAGAGTAGACCAGCTTGTTGAAGTTTACTAGACGTGCGAGCCGGACAGCGACCTCCTCCAGCTCTTTGCTGATGGGTGCAAGTCCCCCCGGCAGGGCTACAGGATTCCTGTGGGGACTGGACTCCAGAAAAGCCAGCAGGTAGGTCTGTATGCGAGAGTCTATGGAAACAGGCAGATATAAAGATGAACTGTGCATTTGAAACTTTAAGTTAAGCAAGATTAAATGTGTTAATATTTTTTAATCTATTTAACATTACTTTACCCACAAAAAAAAACAAAAAACACTTTTATCGTCAAAAATCAGAGGCATATGCACACCTATAAGTTTCAAAATGGGGTTATCAGGGCATTTGACAGCAGCGATCTGGCCTTTCAAAGCACTTTGCCGATCACTGGAGAAAGGAGAGAAGGCATGCTTTGATAAACACTCCTCCAGCTCTACACACATCCGCTCCCCTATGGTTGCAAAGGCCTCTTCTGCATTGAATGTGCTGCAAAACAAAGATATCATTATGAGACCAGTCCAAAGCACGTGACCAATGCTCACAACACAAGACATTCCTATTCAGGGCAAGATGTCTGTGTCAAATTGCATGTCTTCACTAATAGTGTATGCTGCTGGCTTACGATGTATGCTTCTCGACTAGCAGGACTCTGACAGTGTTCTTCAGACGATCCATGAGGCCTGGCAAGCCCGAGATGGCCTCCCCAGCGCTATTATACATGATCAACAGCACTGATGCCACAGTTGTGAGCTGTTCCAACTCCAGCTGCATCTCTTGGAATCGCACTTGGTCCATAAGCAGAGTCTTCACAGACCATGGAAGAATGACAATAAATGAGAGAGGGTGTGAGACGATGAGTAAGGAAAAAACAGGAGGATATCACGGAAGCATTGAGTTGTGTGGTTTAAATAAAATAATTGCCTGTTTTTTTTTTTTTCTTTGGCAGATTACACTTCTATTCCATAAAATGCTTTCAAATTCATACCTACACATATGAGGACTCACCTCAGGGAAGGGAGAAGCAGAATGGTCCCACTTGAGCAGGTTCAAGTAGGCATGATTGTGTACAGATAGGGGTTCAGGGCTGGGGGGTCCTGCCCCTGCCACCTCACTCTTTTCCCCTCTTGTACTTCTCAGTGCATTTGCCGAGTCCTCAAGCCACTTCCTGGTAAAATCTAAAGCATCTGAAAAACAGACTCGGAGTTACAATGCCACCCACAGATGTGCTAATGGTGAGACATTCTGTCCAATTAGAGCCGATATGGCAGGGCACAATGACCCAGCTATTAATGTCATTCTGCTCACTTGGCTGTTTGTCAAGAAACTCCTGGAATTTCTTCCTCTCATACTCAACGGAGTGTTGCAATAAGTGTGGACGGATACTTCTCACAGCAAAATTGGCCATGTCAATCTTCATCTTGTCTAGAACTGAAAATATAGCCCTGGAATAAAAGCATATTTTCAATTAAATGGAAAAAAAATCAAGCACAGGTCAATATATCAGACATTATGTGAAATATTATTATTATCCATATTGAATCCAAGAGATATTCAGATTTGGCAGTTAATGCTAACTGATGGGGAAAAAGTCTGAGTACCAATGCCCTCACTGGTTACCATAAGGTGCCGTTTTGCTATTCGGTCATTGGTCTGTCTTTTGGTTCACCTGTTTGTCTGTCAGTCAGCGGAACTACACAAAAATTAAACCTAGTGGTGATGCATACTGCCAAATAAGAAGCAGAAGATTCTCAAATTAACTTTCACTTTGATATTAAATATTCACTTCAAAGTGTAACATTTGAATACCCTGCTAGCCGTCCTAAGTATTAAAGGAATTCTCCAGAGTGAATCAAACCGAAGCCCTATTGTCTGAGGCTGCCGAGTGCTGTCGATAGGTATCAGAACTACATCAGTGCTTCAGTTTGATTCACTCCGGAGAACTGCTTTAAGGCCCCTACTGCCATTTCAAGCTTATATTTACATAATCAGTCATGCAATAACCCATTCACCAATTAACCACAAGCAACAAGGAAACAGTTGCTTTTCATACTTCAGGAGTGGTACAGTATCTGTAATGTCATGCAGTTTCTGGACATCTTCATCTCTGCAGGGTGCGCAGAATGCTCCCATCATGCCAATGATAAACTGAGCCACTTTGCCGATGTCCAGAGCCCCATTCTCAGCCTGTTGTTGAATGAGCGAGAGATCCAGAGCCTCCTCAATCTGTCCCCGCAGACGGCCCTGACTCGGCAAGAGGAATGACAGCAGCGTCTGGCATGAAAGAGGAGAGAAACATCACTTAACCCTCTCTTCATGACTGGATATGTTCAGCCCAATAGTCAAGAGATGAAAGGATAGTCAGCAGTTTTTTGTAGTGAGCAATACTAGTGGAAAATAAAAAATAACCTACCACAACCTTTCTGACACATGGCTTAAGCAAAAACATGTCAAAACACAGAAATGGCAACATATACATATGTATCCTCCTACCTCTTTTATCTCCCCGACAAGCTTGATTGCATGGTCATACAAGGGCGGATCTTGATTCATCTGTGTTTCAAGACTATCCCAGAAGGCCTTATGCATGATGTCTTTTACTCTTTTTTCCAAGCTGCAAATAAAAAGGTTATTTTTATATCACAACAGCAGCAAGTATTCTCTTGATTGCATCACAAGCCTCTTCACAAACTTCCCTCGTCAGTCACATTTAGTCTTGAGGCACACAGCCTGCACACTGAATGGGAAAAAAACAGCTTGGCTGATTCGAACTAAACAAAATTACATGCAACTGCATACAAGCACTCACGTTCCTTCAGCTGGTTCAGGGGGTTTCATTTGAAAGGTTCCATTTACTACAATCTCATGAGCAAGCGCCATGTTAGTAACTCCTTTAGCAGTCTCCATGAGCTCCTCAACAGACACAAACATAGGAGGGCTGGCTATGAAAAAAAAGTGGACACCATGTCATTCACATGAAAGCTGATGAAAATGAAGTCCACTGTGTTCAGAATAACAGCCCACTACCCTTTCAGATATGTACATAATTTACATTTCATCTTAACAGTTAGCTATAATCTGTCCATTGATGAACTATACACTTACACTGAGGAGTTACTCTATGGGGACTTGGTGTGTTTCTCCTCATCCGCTTCTGTACAAGTTCCTCAGAAGCATCAGTCTTGTTTGTACTGTTCCCCTTCTCTCCTGAATCAGTCTGCTTTTCCTCTTCATTTGAGGGCTGCTCAGAGTCCTTTGGCATTGTAGTCCGTTTCTTAGAGTTGGATATACCAAAATTACTTGGTGAATTTAATTGACTTAATCTTACTCTTTCCTAATAATTATTGTTTTTCATTCAAAGGTAATACTCTACCATACTGTAGAACAGTCTCGGATTTGAATCAGTTACTGAATGACATCATGATAGACAAAAGAAAAGGAAAACACATGGGAAACCACTAGCGAACCCCAGCCGTGCCTATCTACTGAGTACTGAGACTCTAGCATCTTCTTTGTCATTACGTAACGGTGAACTTCATTCCCAGGGCAGATGGTAGTGACATCCAAAACCATTAAACTGTACTAATATGTGGCTAATGTCTAACCTACACAAAGGAGAAATAAGGATTTTTTTCATTCACAACTTATCGAGATGTATAACTTTGTGAAATATAATAGCAAACGCAAAGCTTACCAACACCACTTAGAGGCTTTTGAATTTACTACGAGTGACAAGTCCAGTAACATTTACATACACATTAACGATTTACATTGGCTATGGAAGAAATATGTTGAGACTCAATTGGCTAAGCTAGTTTTTAGCTCTAACGTTACATGTTTTCCATCATCATGAGTTAGCTACTTGATGTTTTAATTCGTCCCATCAATGGGATCATCACTAAACAATCCTGCAATTACATTACCTGATTAAGCGTAACCCACAAGACAGCGCAAATGTTCGGGGCGAGCGTCAACGTGGTTTATGCCAGATATTTTATCCTAGATATCTTCAAAATGTAGGCTATAGCTTGCTAGCCGTTATCTTGCTAGAACACCACCCCACGTTTGGTTGTTATATTTACGGAAGTTTTGAACAGGGCGACATTGTAGTTTTTGAACATCGAATGGTCAAGAAACTGTAGGAATAAAGAACTACAGTTCCCGAAAGCGAAAGATATGACCTAGCTCCGCCTATCAAAAAAACTCAGAAACTGGGGTAGATTTGGGCATTAAAATCTTAATAAAATAACCTTGTAGGCGTAACAAATTATTGAGCTGAAATGTAATCAGTACTTTAGCCTAAAATTGACATCTAATCCGTTAAAATTAATGATGTAGCATTGTTTCTGCCCTATAGGTGGCAATATAGCACCATTCATAGAGCTCAACTGGTAAAATTTTAAGTTTAGTTTTGACAGCTCATTGAATTCATTCTCAACCTCTGAGGATTTTGGCTGTGGATCGGCTGTTCATCAAAATCCTTTGCAAAGACAAAAAGAATTGTGTAAAGACAAGTAGAAGTATAGAGACAATGGGTGGCAAATTATGGCAAATTTATTTGTCCTGCCATTTCAATAGAAGACATAAAACAGAGATAAATATGTATACAAAAATATAAAACATTTCATTTTTGCTTCATAAGGCCATTTACAAACACCTGCCAGCACATTTACAGTGAACTGATTATGTTTGACATTCTGGGCCCAAAATATTGGGCAAATACCTCTGGGTGGCCTTGATAAAATTGAGCAAATAATCTTTTTTTATCTTTGTTTGTATATTTTGGGTCCTCATCAATGGTCCTCAATAACCGAAGCAGTTCAGAATTTGTTGACTGCCGGACATGTTCTGCATAACCACAGCTGAAGTTAGGACCTTGAAATACGAAGAAGCAGGGTAGAAGTAATTGTAAACCAAAACAAACATTCAATAAATGGAAAAAAGGGGAAAAAACTGATTGGCATTACCTGGTAATGCATCTTCGTCCCCATTCTGAATAGCAGCTAGTTTTTCACTAACTAGCTTGTGCAAAGATCCTGGGACCTGCAGAGTTCACATAATCATCATTCTTCTTCCAGACTCATCTTTCACCACAATTAGGCCTACAAACAATATTGAAGAGGGGTACCTGAAAAGCTTTATGATGATTGTCCATCATAAAGAGGACCAAGAGATCAGCTTTGTCCTTTGGCAGACATCTGTGGTTGAGGATTGCCTTTGAAAACGTCCTCTTCACAATCATTCGGTTCTCCAACTGAGAAGTGCAATACAGACACCATAACATTACGCAATACATTCAGAGAATGAAACATTGAATGTAGCACTCTGACCTGGGATTTAGCGTCACCTTTGACATTGTCCATGGACTCAGAAACATGGGTGAAGTCTGTGTCCTTACCTCCTTATGCAGCTTCACGGCTTGTGGGTCAGCAGCCAAAGCCATGAAGGCAAGCAATTTTTGGACCTGCTCTCGCCTGTCCACTGGCAGGAGTTTCAAGCAAAGCTGAATAGCCTCAAGAGCTAGTTTGAGGTCCCCATTTTCTGCAGAAAGAGGAAAAACCTTTGAGGGGCAGTGGTGGAAAAGCTGTTAAAGAATTCGGCTAGGGTAAGTGTGTAGCAGTAACAATAAATAGGGCTACACCACTACAGCAAGTCCACCTAGGACACACTCACCAAGATGTTCTGTAATGACGGTATAAACGTCGCCCATATGGTCACCAAGCAGATTAGAGCAGTCTGGCCGACCATAGTATTTGCCAAGAACATCAAATAGCATAAGCTTGCACTGCTCCATGTCAACACTCTTGTTCAGCTCATCATGTGTTATGGGAAGCTCACGGCTAACCTCCACCAGCATCTGGTCTGGCAGGTACTCTATGCAGTCTAGTGCCGCTGGTAGCCATTCATCAGTCCTACATTGAAACACGGCAAGCAATTCACACCATGAAAACACAAGTCTGTAGTTCCAAATGTTTTCCAGTACTTGTCTGCAAACAGGGGATCTGTTACCATTTAAAAACTTTCACACCTGGTAAATGAGAGTTAACAAGACCTTTAATTCAAAATGAAAACCAACATACAGTGTGTTTCTAAAAGCCTTGAGAATCTCCCAGTCAAGGATGCTGCTGTTGTGTAGTACCTCATCACCATCATCCAAGCTAGAGGACGGCAGCAAGGAACTCTCCTTAGCCTCCAACAGGCTCTCAAGAAAAGGAAGGTCTATAATCTGCATTAAACGCAGTAATGTCTGCTCCTGCCACACTTCACTGACCACTGCAACAGACAAAGAAAAAGAGAGAGAAATCATCACCAGGCGGGTAACATGGTTGTTTGTATCCATTGGGTATTGTTGCTATGGAGCAAAATCAAGTTTGACCCCATTAGAGGCAGCCATGCAGACATTGACCTTACATGATGGCGACAAAGCATCCTCTGTTGCTTGAGGGCTACCAGGCATTAATGAATCCTTTTTCATACAGCCTCCAAGAGTAGTGGCTGTCCTCACAGGTGTGCTATGACAAAGCACTTCTATCTCCCTTTAGTTAGAAAAAACACAATGGTACAGTATTTAGGTGGTATACACCAATGACAGATCTTTTATCCAAAGGAAGTGCATATACATGCTTTTGATAGATTTACTTAACGTTACCCAGTTGCTTAACTACATAGCCTACAACAGATTGGGTTGAATGAATTGCACAATCAAAGAATAGCCTATTCTTAAATTATGAAACTGCCATATTTAAAGGCAGCATTTTTAAAAAGACATTGACTAAGCACAACATACCCTTCCGGCATATCAAAACTCCTTTGTGTGAAGGGAGAAAGGACTACATTTTCAAGCTTGTCCAATACAGCACTCTCAGTTCTTCTCACAAATCTATAAAGGCTGCTGCTGGTGTCCTGAAAGGAAACATGATTGTACTTCTCCTTGCGAAACACTCCATTCCCCACTGCCTCAATCACTCCACACTCCATGAGGGCTTGGCAAATGCGCACAGCCTTAAACCGAGGGAAAAGAAGGCCTCTGAAATAATTGTTCTGAATATGAGACTGAACGACATTGACTGCGGCAGAGCCTGTGAAGCAGTTTTTGTGGGCTCGGAGTTGATGCCACCGTCGCTCCACTTGAATTTGTTCTTTGAGGTGAGATATAACAGTGCTCCACGAAGGTGTCTGCACTGTGCTGCACATTTTGTCTGACAAAGGTGAAAATACTCTAGTTAGAAGAAAAATCTTGATGCACAATTGTTTAATAGCCTATGTGACCAGTTATAAAAAAGTGAGGTAGCAGAATGTGATTGTGAAGATGACCACCTAAGAAATAGGCTAATAGGCCTATAAATAACTAGAAAAGCACTGAGTGCAGACCTCCACCAAGGCAAAATTGGTCATTGATCACTATCCCCATAGGCTACAAATTCCAGACGGTGTTCAACACTAATTTAACATTTAATAATCTGTTCCTCCTAACGTTGTCCGACAATTTCAGACAAATCTCTGCAGTGAGTCATCTTGCACATACACACACACACAGACAGACAAACAAACAAACGCCGGCAAAGACATAACCTCCTTTGCGGAGGTAAAACAATCAACTTTGACTAAACAACTCAAGGATTTTAGATAACGTTAATTAGCCTAGGCCTACCTGGAGGAAGATGAACTGGACTGTACAGCTTCCCCGTGAGATTTAAAGCAGCGGCTCTTTGCCGAATTGTCGCCATGATTTCATTGAGGTCATCAAATTAACTTCAACAATTTTCAAAAAAGTGCTCTTGAACCAGTGAACTATCCTCTCTTAAAATCCTCTCTCTTGTTAAGTTAGGCCTACACTTGACACCTGTGCGCCATCAGACCGTGTCCTCGTTCTTGATTGGGTCACTCCGAGAACGTGTGAGTTTCGTCCGCTAGGTGGCGACACTGCGTCAGAAATGCCTACTGAAAGGAAGTCGAAAGACATGACAGGAGCTGAAGGTAGCAAGATCCAACCCTTCCCTTCATATTTTCATATGGAATTTAATGTTTGAATCTTATAAGGAGTTGAATGTTCAGCATGGTCTTTAGATCAAATAAAGTCCATCAGACTTCCCCATGTTTGAGCCACTGACGCCCGCCCGCGTGGACAGAATGCTGTGACAAGATGCTGTAAGTTAGTTGCTTCAGTTATTGGTTAGTTGGCAACAGCAGGCTAAAGTAGCTTATTTTTATTTATTTATTTATTTTTAGCTTTCTCTGAGGCTCAACTTTTGGTTTTATTAACAGCATGACATCCACTGTATTGTAATTTCCTTATCTCATTATAAGGAGACTAAAATCCATTGAAGGACCCTATGGTGAGTAAGATTTAAAATTTCAGAGGACATAGCATGTTAACTCATTCAACATTAGCATGGTTTTAAGTAATGGAAGTTATTCAAGTTGATTGAGCTAAACAAGATGATGATGTTAGTGTTAGTGTTGTACATTTGCTCATTTATATTTTGTCAAGCCGTTTCAAATAGCATAGTTAAATTTTTAGCATGAAGTCTACAGTAGGCTATGCACCTTGTCATCCATACTGCAAGGTTAGCTGTGTGATGTAGCTTGAATTCATAGGATAACGTTAACGTTAATTCTTTAAAAATCCTGTAGTTTCTAAATATTGTCTCCATCTCTACTGGTGTCTCCATCGCCACTGATGTTTTCTTTCCAAAATGAAAATAATTAGCTAAAGTTGTGGAAACTAACCATCATCTTACATTCCATGGATGCTCTACTAACTCACAGTAATCC
>JASCQX010000140.1:18593089-18603442 GCA_030264415.1 Sardinella fimbriata
TGCTGTTCTGCCACCAAGTTCAGCACTGGCAGCTTCTGCTGTAAAACAAGTCACAGCTTCTGGTCAAAAGCCAGCCCCATCTGTTCAAGCAACTGTCCCAGCCCCTGCCCCTGTTGTTGTCCAAATGCCAGATCTTGTTTCATCACCATCCTCAGCTCCAAGTCAAGAGCCTCTTCCCCAGCCCCCTTCTGCCCCTGTGCCCCAGCCAGCAACTGCCCAGGCTGCTGTTGCAGTACAACCAATCCAGGCTTCAACTCCATCAACAGTTCCTGTGCCAGTCCACAGAGCAGTTACAACCCCTGTACCTGAACCGACCCCAGTAGTTGTACAGATGCCAGATTTGGTTTCGTCTTCTTCTCAAGTGGCAGTTCCAACACCAGCCCCTACAACTGCTACTGCCTCAGCATCAAGGTCATCCCCAGCTGTTCTGCCATCCAAGGAGCAGATTCCTGTGTTGTCTGCTGCTGCTTCAGTGGCAGCTCCACCTGTATCGGCACCTCCATCAGCTGCTACCACAGCAGCAGTGCAGAAACAAGTCACTGCTCCACCTGTAGCTGCAACGGTTCCTGCTGTCCCTCCACCACGCCCCCCTCCTCCCTCTTTGCCTATCACACAACCACCTGCCTCATTTTCAATCCAGATGCCAGCCCACAGTCCATCGGCAGAGGAATTAAGTGCAGCTGTCCCATTAGCTCAAAAGCAGCCACAGCCCGCTCCACCTGCTTTACCTACTACTGTTTCACAGCCCCAGATCCCTGCAGTGGCCATGACTGCATCAGCCATACCTGCTGCACCTCCAACAGCTGTCCCAGTTGTATCTCCAACTATAACTACTACAGTAGCCTTTGGAACACACCCAATGCAGTCTGTAGTAGTGGACATTCAGTCAGGAATCGAGGGTATGCAACCACAGCAAGAGGCTAGAACAATTGCAGTTTCTCCCACACCTGCATCTCCACAGCTTTTGCCCACCGTCCAGACTAGACAAGGCCATGTGGTCATCATAGTCCCTCGTGGTGCTTCATTTGAAAACATATCAGTGATCAACCAGTCAGCGCAGGAGATTGTGGCAAATTCAATTGCATTAGCAGCTGCTGGCCCAGGTGAGGAAGTCAGTGCTCAGATACTTACCTCCGGTGTTCCACCTGCTGCAGGTCCATCGTCTGTTCAAGCCCCAGTTACCGCTGCTGTGCCAACTGTTTCACCAGCAGGAGCAACACAAATATCTGCCCCTCCAGTAGCTCCTAGGCCAGTGACACAGCCTCCACATCCTATCTCAGTGGTATCAGATATCAAGCCACCACCTGCTCCTGTCGTAGTGGATGCTCCATTAGAACCCCCTGTAGTGAAACAAACAGTTGCGCCTTCTCCTAAACCCACTGTACCACCTCCAGTTCCTCCCAAACCAATCTGCATTCCAGCAGGGCTTAAGTTCACACATAAACCTGGGGAAATTGTCCGTCCTCCACTGTCTCCTCAGCCTGTTTCTGCTCAAAAGGTTCTGCCTGATATACCTAAAGCAGCCACATTACCAAGAACCAGAGAACCACCCAATGCACTGTCATTTAGTCTCACAACACCTGCCCAGTCTAAACTCAGTGCAACATCTCCTAAATCACCTTTGTCACCCAGGTTTGCAAAATGCCTGGAAACTTATGTGGTAATAACTTTGCCATCTGAGCCAGGATCTCCTGTTGAAGGGATAACCACTCAGGCTCCATTGCGGCGTGGATCTTTTCCATCATCAAGTCTACCAGGGCCTGTTTCAGCAGCACCACTGCCAAAACCAAAACCAAAACCTTATCAGGTCCCCATCCCTCATGCCCCAGTGACCCAAACAGAGCAGGTTATGGCTACTTCTGTACATGTACAACAAGTACCTAGACGGGAGGTAATGGTTGCATCAGCTCCACCTCCACCACCAAAAGCAGTTGAGACAGTTATGCCAGCACCAACACCACAAGTACAAATGGAACCAGTGGCAAGAATACCTACAGCACAACAAACAGACCCAAGAGTGTGTGTGTTAGCCACACAATCAGAACAAACACGCATATTTGTGCCTTCTCAACCAGTAACCATAGAAATGGAGCAAGTGATGGCAGCTCCTCCTGCGGCACAGCCCCAACCTGAAGAAACGGTTCCACTTCCAGCAGAAAAGGCTCCCCAGCTTCAACCAGTGCCCTCAGCACCAATGGAGTCCATAATACCACCACCAGTACCAATGGCACCTGTTGCAGCTCAGCCTCCATCACAGCCAACTGAACATGTTTCTGCTACAACACTGCAGCAATCACAACAACCAGCTGCATTTGTTGCTGCCCACACCATATTACAGGAACAGCCAGTGGCCTCTATGCCTGTTGTACCACAGGAAATGATACCTGTGGGTGTTCAGTCTGCATCACCACAACCAGTTCCCCATCTGGTTGCTCAGACTGTATCACCACAACCAGTACCACCAGTAGGTATTCAACCAGTATCACCACAGCCAGTTCAGCCTATGCTTGCTCAGACTGTATCGCCACAACCTGTTTCACCAGTTGTTGCTCAGACTATATCACCACAACCAGTACCACTAGTAGGTATTCAACCAGTATCACCACAGCCAGTTCAGCCCATGCTTGTTCAGACTGTATCACCACAACCTGTTTCACCAGTTGTTGCTCAAACTACATCACCACAACCAGTTCCACCTGTAGGTATTCAGGCACCTGCACCTGTTCAGTCCATATCACCACAGCCAATTGTACCTGTAGCAGTTCAGCCTGTATCACCACAACCAGTTTCACCTGTGGTTGTGCAGACTATATCACCACAACTAGTTGCACCAGTGGTTGCTCAAACCGTATTGCCACAACCTGTTGTTGTACCTATGCCTGTTCAACCAATATCACCACAGCCAGTTGTACCTGTGGCTGTTCAGCCTGTAGTAGAAGTACAAAGTCTTTCTGTGGCCGTTGAGCCTCAACCAGCATCAGCTCCTCAGGCTCTGCCACCACAGCCAGTAGAAACCATCCCTGCTCAACATATATCACAGCCAGTCGAAACTGTAGTTGCTCAGCCCATTATGCAGCAACAGGCAGTGACACCTTTGCCCACTCAGCCCATAACACAAGACTCAATGGCACATGTCACTATTCAACCAATGGTACAACAACAACCAACTGTCCCTGTTGCTGCCCCACCTTCAACTCAAGAACAGATGGCATATGTCGATGCTCAACCTGTATTGCAGCAGCAACAACAACCTGTAATGTATGCATCACAAGAAACTGTTCCACCCATGCAAGGACCTCTTGACACAGCTACCGGTCTTCCCCCAACACAAGAGCAACCAACTGCTTACCCAGCCCAAGTTCCATTCCAATATGCAACCAGGGAAGAGAGTGAAGCTGTTCCTCCTGGTGCAGTCCCTCAATTCACACCACTAGTAGAAGGCCAAGAACCACAAATGCCACAAGCACCTCCTGTGGCACCAGTTACATACACTCAATTCGCACAATCAGTAGAAAGCCAGGAAATTCGAGGTCCAGAAAGTCAAGCTCCAACAATGCCACCTCCTCCAGTTACATACACACAAGTTACTAAAGCAATAGCAAGTGAAGAAATAATAGGTCCGGAGAAAGTTGTTTCAAGTGTTAGTCAAATGTACTCTGCAATTTCAACTACAGAGCAGCAGCCTGAAACAATGCCGAAGGTGGTGACCCAGGTTGTTACAACAGAAGTCCAGAGAACTACTATGGTTTCAGTTGTACAAGAAATAATGCCTGAGGAATCTGTTCCTGTTTCGCCCACTTCTAGTGTTTTTATGGAACCAGATACAACTCCCATCAAAGTCCAATCAAAGCCAAAACAGAATGGAAGGATTCAATATCCAGGAGATGTCATTGATCTTTGCACTTCAAAAGTCAGTCTCACCATGACTGACAAAGGCATGGACTTGACAGCTCCAGAATCCAGTCGGCAGTCCTTCTCAAGTGATTCTAGTGGGCGGCAATCAACAGCTGTTCAGCCAGAGGTGGTAAATCTGAGTGCAGAGATTACACCAGCCACAACACTCTCTGTTGTGACAGACAGCATCACAATAGTCACTTGCTCTGCCACCATTGCTTCCTATAACAACACAGCTGATAAACCACTGGATTTGGGCAACACTACCTCCATGCCTCTTCCACTTACAACCTATACCCCATGCAAACCTGTTGCACAGATAGTGTACAGACCAGTAGATTCTCAGCCTAAACCTGTATCAAGCATGGAAATTCCTGTTAATCTGTCCTATGGTGCCGTGGAGAGCATGGCAAGTACAACTACACCTGTGACAATTGCACCTGGAAGCATAATGAGTGACACTGGTGGTGTTCCACCCCTAATACCAGCTCACACAGAAGCATATGCCACAGCCGTAGATCTCACCACATCCAAGCCAGTTATGGTGGCTCTTACCACTTCCTCAGGTGTAGTGACCACTGTAATGGAGGATGATGGCACCCCTGTGGATCTCACAGCTGGTCGGAGGGCTGTGTGCTGTGACGTCATCTACAAACTTCCATTCACAGGGAGCTGCAGGACACAGCAACCAGCCACCACAATGCCTGACAATCGGTTTGGATACAGAGATGATCATTATCAGTACGGCACACCTACCACCCTTGGTATTACAGACCTTAGTAACATGAAAAGCTCAGTTTCGGACAATAATTTCTCTGAGAGTGGACTCTTCTACTATGAAGGGAAGAATGGATTAGGATACCAGAATGGAGCGTCAGACGGCGCCATAGACTTGACCTCAGCAAAAATGTCTACAGGTGAGTGTGAAATTGTTTTTGTGTTATTGCATGTTTTGCATAGTATTTTTGTTCCTTTTATGTTCCTCTTCTTATTAAGGCAAAATCTATTTCTGTTTGTTTTTGTTTAATGCTTGTCTTCCTTTCTTTTTCACACAGATGCTTGCATGTGCCTGCGTGTTTTTCCACAGTGTTTTGGCTTTGCTTCATGCTAAGTGATAAGCATGAGAAATGAATTGCATGCACTACTCTCTTCTATTTTTCTTTTTTGAAATATTGCACGCCAATAACCAATGAAGAATAAGTTTAAAATCACATATGTATATTTGATTCTACAACAGATGAAGCTTTGGACTATTCAAGCAAAGGCACCAGGGCGATTACCACTATCACCACTGCACATTACACTCAGAGTGTGCTAAGGTCAACAAATGGAATTGTTTATTCATCTGTTGCTGAACCAGTCCCATCCACTTTTGCAATAACCACCCAGCCAGGGTCAATATTTACTACAACTTACAATGAATTGTCTGGAATACAACCAAGTAGCGCTATAGAGGTGTTCTCAACCTTACAGAATCTCCCTACCCCTTATGGGTTCATACAAGAAACAGCTGCTGGTCAGATCATTTCTCAAGAGACTGGACTTTCCAAAGAAATGTTGCCTGCAATCCTTGCCAACCTTTTCCCTGGTATGGCACCATATCCTGAAATATATTCTGATGCAACCCTTGAGGCAATAGCAGCCTCATTGGATATTTTGCTCTCCCCAAGCTTCCCTGGTTTTGATGATGGCAAGGATCAACAATATCATGCTGAGCGTGAGTTCCTTGAATTGGAGAAGCTGAAGCAGCTGTGTCTTGCTGAAGAGCTGGAATGGGAGAGGCAAGAAATTCAAAGGTTCCGGGAACAGGAGCAGATGATTGTCCAGAAGGAGATTGAAGAGTTGCAGACCATGAAACATCAGCTGCTGTTACAGCAGGAGGAGGAGCGTCAAGCCCACTTGATCCTGCAACAGGAGACTTTTGCCCAGCAACAAATGCAGCTTGAGCAAATCCAAAAACTTCAGCAGCAGCTGCAACAACAACTGCAGGAACAGAAAGTTTACCCATATGGCCGAGACACACTTGAAGGCATGTCACCTCCAATTAACACAGACACAAATTTCCTGGATCAGCAGTATATTGGCAGAGGTGATGGCCAGTATTGGCCTGTTAAGGATGACTCTTCAACACCCTCCATACTACCTGGTCAGGACCAAGATATCTTGGGCCCTGCTCCCATTGAAGGCATCCCCGCATCAGCAAGAGTCATTAAAGATGGTAAAACTGACTCTGCACTTGTAGTGAGTGGCAAGAAGATTGTTGATAGTGGTGTGCAGACTGATGATGAAGATGGCAATGAAAAACCATATCCTGGCAGGAGAAGAAGAAATAGGAGAAGTGTGGATAGTTGTGTACAGACTGATGATGAAGACCAGGATGAATGGGAAACTCCTGTCCGAAGCAGACGAAGGTCGCGATCAAGTAAATATGGAGATGAGAAGGGCAAGTCCTCTAAGGTTTCCAGCATTGCAATCCAAACAGTAGCTGAGATATCAGTTCAAACTGATCATTCTGGAACCATCAGACGCTCACCTGTGCGAGCTCATTTGGACACCAAGGTAGACTTCCCTGGGACTGGAAGACAGCTAAGAGGAGAAGAGTCGGACTCTGATGAAACATCATCACGTGCTGGTCCCATGGAGATTGGCATAACCACGCATCTCAAAGCAGATGGCTCTGGTTCTACGCCTAAAATCCTGTATTCTCCCGTCTCACCTCTGTCTCCTAGTAAATCCATAGGCAAAGGTGGACAGAAGATGCTCACTGTTGACCATTCAAGACACTCCCCAGGTAGCCCCAGATCACTAAAGCCTTCTCAACGATCCCTGTCTGACCCAAAGTCTCTCAGCCCAACTACTGAAGACAGAATGACATCCACCTATCACTACTCTGAGAGCTATGCGGTGAGTGATTCTGAAATTATTAGAAAGTACAATATTTGTATTAATTTTAATATTTTATTTATTTATTTGCATTTAAGTATTCCTGTCCAATCTGCATCTACAATATGATACAACTATGATCTTATTGCATAGGCTTTTATTCAATTGAATAACAAAGTTTCATGTTAATATTTTTTGCAGAGCAAAGGCTCACAGAGTGGCACTCCCTATGGTTCACAGAAGAAAGTAAAGCGTACCCTTCCACATCCTCCACCAGAGGAAGACAACATTATCGGACCATCCGGGTACAGCACTGGCTCAGCCCGAAGAAGGATGTGCAGAAATACCACTATGGCTCGTGCTAAAATCCTGCAAGACATTGACAAGGAGCTTGACCTTGTGGAGAGGGAGTCCTCCAAGCTCCGCAAGAAACAAGCAGAACTTGATGAGGAGGAGAAAGAGATTGATGCCAAACTGAGGTACCTAGAAATGGGCATCAATCGTAGGAAAGATGCCTTGTTGAAAGAAAGAGAGAAGAGGGAGAGGGCTTATCTGCAAGGGGTAGCAGAGGAAAGAGACTACATGTCAGACAGTGAGGTCAGCAACATCAGGGAGGCAAGGCGTAATGGCAGGGGGCTCGAAAGACCACGAACTGCTCCACAGTCTGAGTTTAACCAGTTTATCCCAGGACAGGCTGATAATGAGTCCCAGTATGGAGAGTACTATCAGTATGCCCCTCAGACTCAAGCAGACAGTCATTACCCCCAGCAAACACTATATCAGCAGCAGTCTGTCTACCATCAGCAGGTGTCCCCCTATCAGACCCAGTCTGTGTACTCCTCAGTGCCAAGCCTTCAGCAGTCCCAACAGACAGGCTACCAGCATGCCTCCCAATTGATGATGATGCAGCAAAAGCCACGACAGTCTGGCATGTCAGAGCTGGAGCCCAAAATCACAACCAACTATGAAGTGATCCACAATCAACCACTCCTAATGGTTCCTTCTTCCACCGACAGCACGTATGGCGTCTCTCAGCTTGGAGGGAAGTACAGCAACCTAGACCTTAGAATGGCTTTGGAAGAGAGAGGCAGTATGGCCAGTAGCCCAATGTCCAGTATCTCTGCTGAGTCCTTCTACACAGACATTGATCACCACAATGCCAGGAACTATGTTTTGATCGATGACATTGGTGAGCTCACCAAGGGCTCCTCTGGACTTACTTCCAGTTTTACTATCCCAGATAAAGACATGACTAAGGCTGACCGCCTGCTCCGTGCAGCGGAGGTGCGGCGCACGGCCGAAGTGGCTGACTTCCTGGGTACAGGTAGGCTCCCATATGGAAAGACTGAGGAGGACCCAATGGAGGAGCCATATGAACTGAAACTTTTGAAGCAACAGATTAAGCAGGAGTTCCGAAGAGGGACAGAAGGTCTGGACCCCCTCACTGGCCTGCCACACTACTTGCCCAGTGACAGCAGCTACAGGCACTTCCCCAAGTCAGAGAAATACAGCATTGGAAGGCTCACCTTGGAGAAACAGGCTGCCAAACAACTCCCTGCCTCTGTCCTTTACCAAAAGCAATTAAAGCAGAAAAAGGCAGCTCTTATGGATCCTAAAATAACAAAATTTTCCCCCATTCAAGAAAGCAGAGATGTTGAACCAGACTACAGTCATTTTTTAGCATCAACCGGGTCCTCGGTGGGTGGGCTGGCCACCAGGGCTCGGCTTCTACAGGACGAAATTACCTTTGGGTTGAGGAAAAACGTCGCAGAGCAGCAGAAATATCTGGGTTCTAGTTTGGGCGCTAACCTGGCGCAGTCTTTAAACTTGGGACAGTCTCTCAACCTCAGCCCAGGGTTGAGATCATTACAAGACGACGGCACGTACCCTAGTGGTACCCGTTCAAGACCTTCCTCCCGGCCGTCCTCTGTGTACGGACTTGACCTTTCCATAAAAAGAGACCTATCCAGTTCCTCACTTAGGTTAAAGACAGAAGGTGAGGGAATGGACTCTTCCTTTGGCTCGGCCAGAGCCAAACCAACCAGCCTTCCCATCAGCCAGAGTAGAGGACGCATCCCAATAGTGGCCCAGAACTCTGAGGAGGAGAGCCCATTGAGTCCAGTCGGTCAGCCCATGGGCATGGCTCGAGCATCAGCCGGGCCCCTGCCCCCCATTTCGGCTGACTCCCGGGACCAGTTTGGCTCAAGCCACTCCCTACCTGAGGTCCAGCAGCATATGCGAGAGGAGTCCAGGACTCGTGGGTACGATCGTGACATAGCCTTCATCATGGATGACCTGCAGGGTGCCATGTCTGACAGTGAAGGTAAATTTGCACTGAGCCTATCTCCAAACCCTGTGGATATGCGCTTCATGCATGGACCTAATTGTGTTCATATCTGTGTGTGTCGGCTTTAACTGCATGATGATCTATTTCCTGTTTGCCATGCTTTCATCTTGCTTCTTTAAGACATTTAATTTAGAAGTGTGTCTCGAGTGATGCCATGCAGATGTCTTTTCTTTCTCTTCCATGCCACAGATATTTTTTTGTGATTCTGTTCTGTGTGTATTTGTGTGTTCTTTTCTTAAATGAATTGTCTTCATGCTTTCTTCAAATCATTCTTTTTTTTCTTTTCAAACTCAGTGTCTGTACATTCTAAGGTCATTCATTTACTGTACTAATTAAGATTAGCTCAATGATCTAGTCAAGATTAGGGTGAAGACATGAAGGCTTAGTTGAAGGTGCCATTCATTACACAGACAAAACTGTCATTTAAGTGAAATATTGTATATGGTCATGGTTTGTATATATGTATATATTTATGTCAAATACTGATAATAGTCTAACATCATACAAACAATGAATATACCAAGTATGTTGTTTTAATTGCAATCATAAAAAGTAGGTCAACAGTTTGCTAAAGAATTGTGTGCTCAGTACATTCCTTAGGCAGTTGTGGATTGCTGACAATGGAGCTTTTTTTGCGCTGAGTCACAGTGTCTTCAGGCCAGCGCCTTGGCATAAAGGTCACAGATTTGATTGTGTATTTACTAGACTGTCTTGCTCACTTTGACTGAATGTCATTAATCCCCATAACTACTGCTCCAGCTGAATTGTAAAACTATGCTGACACAACCTTTGTGTAGATTTATGTAGGCATTCCAAACCCCTTTCTTTCTGTCTTAGCTCTGGATTGGAATCTGTGGTAGCTTGTAGAGTATTTAATTTACAATCATATAATCCACAGATATAGACACCTGTGTACATACATGTTGGATAGTTGTTTATAAGGCCATACATTATAAACAACCACTTTGACCATGATCTTTAAAATATATATATTTTTTCTCATCCTGTATGTCTTCTCTGTTGTAATTTAATCACTTTTTTGCATTGTTGCATGTCATTATATCTTGTGTTTTGTGTGTGTGTGCATGTGAAGAAGGAAAAGAAAGAGAGACAGAGTGTGTTTGTGTGAAGTGAGAAAAAGTGAAAGAAATAAAGCAGAAATTAACTTGCATGCATTGGTTTGATGTCTGATAATTTGCATGTTCAGTGTTGTGATTGATTTTTAAACA
>JASCQX010000153.1:0-19972 GCA_030264415.1 Sardinella fimbriata
AGATACAGGAGCCTCTGTTCCCGCACGACCATACTCACCAACAGCTTCATCCACCAGGCTGTAAGACTGCTGAACTCTCTCCCCTCCCCATCCTCAGCCCCTGCCAACAGAGCCACCAGACTGGCTAGTGTCTTGGATATGTGCCCACCCCCACACAAAAAAGGAATCACTCTGGACTCTGATCCACAAAAATTTATTTGCCCTATGCAAACTGCACATATCTTCTGCCACAATATTATTGGGGACCGAGCAGCGAAGCTGCCGGTACCCATTGTTTTTCCTTTGCGAATGGGTGTCTATGACAGCTCATAGAACGGATTGGTGAAAATGCTGTATTTTGGCACAGCGATTAGGCACATGCCCCTGATTATTCTCACCAAGTTTCATGTTCCCTCCATAGCACCACCAACAGGACAAAGTTGGACATGCACTGGCACTATTCTTCACTCGTCTGGCGGATTTTCAAAACAAGCACATTATTACATTCCTTGGGCGACACTTTTTGCCACATTGGATCCTCCGCCATCTTGGATTGTGTCGAAAGTGAAACAAAATTTTCAGTGGTCGCATACTTTCTCCGATCTGCTTGAAATTTGGTATACGGGGACTTCAGACCAATCCTCACAAAAGTTATCAAAAATTTTCTTCAGGTTCTTAAACATTTGGCCACCACGGGCAAACAAAAACATTTGGCCACCAAGCCGCCAAACAGGAAAAGAACTCGTATCTCGGCATTGCAGGCATATCGCGATGAAACTTGGTACACAGACACAGCACCTGCTCCTGATGATTCAAGCACAACTATTGCACATACTCTAGCGGCAACAATGGAACTGCCTTTACGCATGTAACTTTTGAACCGTTTGCCAGAATTTCAATCAGTTATGATTTTAGGACTCCTTGGGCCAAGCCGATTTCAACACATCCTTTGATGTCAGTTTTTGACACCTTAGAGCTGCCGGCATCTTGAATGGTATCAAAAGTGAAAGAAAAATTTTACGGGGAGGGTCAAACTTTCTCAGATCGGGCCGAAATTTGGTATACAAGATCTTCAGATGAATTCATTTGGAAGTTCTCAAAATTAGCTTCGTTTGGCCGCAATGACCAATCAAATTTGGCGACAAAGACCACTAAAATTATTCAAAATCATCTTCACGGCCAATCAAATATGGCTGTGAAGTCGCCAAACAGGAAGTGAGCTCGTATCTCGGCATTACTGTGACTTATTGTAATGGAACTTGGTACACAGACTCAGCACATGCTCCTGATAATTCAAGCCCAACTACTGCATACACTCTAGCATCACCAACTGGCAAAAATTGGATTTTTGGAATCCTTGGTTCAAGCCGACTTCAACGCATCCTTTGATGTCAGTGAATCATTTACTTCAAACTCTCATGCAACCACTGGTCAAACATCATACGTTTGCAACACTTTGACATATCGTAACCAAACCTGGCACATGGGTTCATAGCCATATCCCTCAATTTGTATGGGGGTTTTGGGGGTTGTGTGGTGGTAAGGGGCATGCGATTAGGGAGAGTTACATGGTTTGTTAGGAGCGTGTGGTGGGGAGGGTTACGTGGCTGACGGGCAACGTGCTGCTGAGGCAATTTTCACGGTGGTCGTTCTTCACGGCATTTCCGCTGCGCTGCTCGGTCCCCTCATTGCTGCTTGCAGCTATATTTAATAATATTATTGCTGCTAAATTATTATTACTGATTCTTGCACTACCAACAGCCTACCTCACAGTACACTACCCTCCTTTACCCTGCATTTTTAGTTTTTAGTACTAGTAAAAGTATAACCCTTTTTGCACTTTATTTATTATTGTCTTAAAATGGTATGTTCTGTTGTGTCTGTGCACTGTACTGTTTGTCCTGTCCTGTCTTGATACTTGTCTGCATGGGATAGTGGGAAACGCAATTTCAGTTCCTTTGTATGTCTAGTACATTTGAAAAAAATACAAATAAAACTGACTTGACAAACAAATTAATCCAGTACACATATACGGACATAAGGATATACAAACCTTAAAATCTGCAGTTTACAGTTGGGGCTACTTAGTCCTGCAGAGAGAATCTGAACTCCAGAATCCTTCAGGTCATTGCGACTCAGGTCCAGTTCTGTCAGGGACACTGAGGACTGCAGAGCAGAGGCTACAGCCTTACAGGATTGCTCTGATAGCTCACAACACACCAGTCTGCATACAGTAGAGTGAGAGGCACAGAGAAAGAGAAATTACAGGTACAGTGGTTACTTTACACACTGGAAGTATTTTACCAAGTCAAGTCAAGTAAGCTTTATTTTTAGAGCAACAACAATAACAGCTGGCCAAAGTGCAGGACAAGCAGGGTAATATGACTTGATAAACAAACAGGAAGAACAACATGAAGTGAACATGACAAAAATGCAGATCAACAAAATAAAACATTCATACTGTACTGAACGGCAGGGCATAAAAATGGGTTTGTATGTGAAATTTAAAAGCAACCAAGGAAGGAGCCAGGCGTATGTGCAGTGGCAGTTCATTCCAGCCCAATGCAGTTGTGCAGAAGAGGCAGTGCAATATTACCAGACTAAATTCCGAGTAGGACAACACCATCTTAAGACATACAGTCCTAGAAAAAAATGTCTCTCCATGGTGCAAATATGACCAGTAAAGAAGACAGTCTGGGTGCATAATGTGGGACAGGGCTAATTTGATCACGATTAGTTATAACAGAAAGATTATGATCATTTAACACATATAAGACACTGAAATTTGCATGACAATTGTCAGATTCTGCCTTTTCCTTTGCCACAAGCAATTTCACAGACCCCTGAGAGACTCTTCTTTTTCACAAATATGTTTGTAGTAACAGATTTAGCAGCTCTAGCGACCCTTACTACAAGTACAATTCCCAAAAAGTTGGGACGTTTTTAAAATGTGAATAAAAACAAAATATTATCGTTTTCAAAACCTGGAAGCTATATATTTTATAGAGAATAGTGCAAAGACAACATATCAACGTTAAAACCGGGCAAAATTATTGTTTTGGGGGGAGTTATGCTCTTTTGAAATTTGATACTTGCTACATACAGTATCTCAAAAAAGTTGGGACAGGGCCAATAATATGCTGTAAAATTTTGAAAAATGCTAACAAAAGGAGGAAAATTTCAAAATTAATCGCATTGATTGCCAACATGAATGTATACAGAAAATACCATCACAGAGCGGCGGAGTCACATCATGGCTAGGACAGAAAAGAACGTTCTTTTTATATAAAATCATCTTGTCAATTTATGGAATTAACTGTGAAGTGTCCTCCTTTGTTTTATCTTTAGTCTTAATCAACTTTTGCTGCCTTTTATTGACGCCGTCCCAACTTTTTTTGAGAGATGTTCGTGGCCCTAAATTTGAAATATTCTTAAATACTCCACTTAATAATAAAATTTTGGTAAAACTTTATTTTAATGTGTCGCTGTTACAGTGTACCTAACTAATTAGGTACAGTGGTACAACCTGTGTAACAACATGTACTATCATGTACTAGTAGTGTACTTGCATTACATTATGTATTTGTGGGTACCTACATATAGTTGTTACATTGTAATACTGAGTGCTTTTCCAAAACTTTGCCAATTTGCCTAAATTCTTCATCAGAGGCAAAGGACTATGTGTACATATGACATGTATGTTGCATCTTTGGTTTTGGAACAGGTCTACTAATTCACTATACATATATCAACTGTGTTGATACACACTTACAGTAGGCCTCTTTGGTACAGTGATATAAACCCATTCAAATGAAGTGTACCAGTTAAGTACTTACTGTACATGTACATATTACATGTAGGCCTATGTTGTGTCATGTATGTTGGGTTAGGCTAATGGCAGACTTGTTCCAAGACCCCAATGACACAACACGTAATATGTACATGTAAGTACTGAACTGGTACACTTCATTTTAATGGGTTTATTACACTGTATCAAAGAGTAATAAGTGTGTACCAACATAGTTGATACATGTGCTACGTAGGGTAATGGCAGACATGTTCCCAGACCCCAATGACACAATATACAGTACATGCAATATGTACATGTAAGTACTTAACTGGTACACTTCATTTTAATGGGTTTATTCCACTGAATCAAAGAGTAATACGTGTGTACCCACACAGTTGATACATGTGCTAGGTAAGGTAATGGCAGACATGTTCCAAGACATCAAAGACACAACATTAATTTCATATGTAGGCCTACATGTAAGTAATTAACTGGTACACTTAACAGGTTTATTCCACTGTAAAGGGTGTAGCAGCACAGCTATTACATGTACACTGAAGACAGTGTCTCAGGTCAGTCCTCTGCCTCTGATGAAGCATTTATGGTAGCACTTTCTTTTACTGTAATGTGTCGCTATTACAGCGTACCTACCTAATTAGGTACAGTGGCACAACCTGTGTAACAACATGTACTATCATATACTAGTGTTGTACATTATGTATTTTTGGGTACCTACATATAGTTGGTACATTGTACTGAGTGCTTTTACAAAATTTTGCCAATTTGCCTAAATTCTGCAGCGTAAAAGGCTGACCTGAGACCTGCTGTATGGGGTAAATCTGGTCATGATGGATTTGATATACAAACCATTCTTTGCTCCAGTGAAGGCCTCTTTGGCGTATTAAATCTATCATGACCAGAATTACCCCATCCAGCAGGTCTCAGGTCAGCCCTTTGCCACTGATGAAGAATTTAGGCAAATTGGCAAAATTTTGTAAAAGCACTCAGTATTACAATGTAACAACTATATGTAGGTACTCACAAATACATAATGCAAGTACAAGGCTAGTACATGATAGTACATGTTGTTACACAAGTTGTACCACTGTACCTAATTAAGTAGGTACACTGTAATAGCAACACATTAAAATAGTGTTACCCAAATACATAATGCAAGTACACTGCCAGTACATGATAGTACATGTTGTTACACAGGTTGTACCACTGTACCTAATTAGGTAGGTACACTGTAACGGCGACACATTAAAATAAAGTGTTATCAAATAAAGTGTTACCATAAAGGGTTACCGACAATTATAGCAATTATTTTTTTTTTACAGTTTACATAGTGTCCCAACTTTTTTTGAATTGGGTTTGTACTACCAGAGGGAGAACAGGCTGCTTAGGGAACCTGTTCAGTGAATGACTACCAGAACATCTCCTAGATCAGCTCTGTTAGAGAGACTGAGGTCTACAGTGCAGTGCACAATGTTTCAATCTTATGTACACAGTCTCAAGTAAAATGTAACCCATTATAAACTCACACACAACACACAGATGGATAAGCTGCAGTCAGGAGTTTGGTGATTGGGTGAAAGTCAAAACACACAAACCTCAGAGTCTGCAGTTTACAGTTTGGGCTTCTTAGTCCTGCAGAGAGAATCTGAACTCCAGAATCCTTCAGGTCATTGTGACTCAGGTCCAGTTCTGTCAGGGAGACTGAGGACTGCAGAGCAGAGGCTACAGCCTTACAGGATTCCTCTGAGAGCTTACAGTATGACAATCTGCATAAAGTGAGAGGCACAGAGAGAGAGAAATTCAAGGTGCTGTAGTTTGCACAGTGGAGACCCACTGGGTCGTGACACTATACTGTATATTTAAATTAAGACAGCACCATTTTAAGACTATAGAGGTCCAAGAATAAGAGAAAAAGAGTCTGTACATAGCACTAATATAGATCCCTTTATATGATTACAATAAACTGATCTGGCAATAACTGGCAATAATCAGTCAACTGTAATAATCTGTTTTTAGTTGTTTACAGGCATTGAAGAAAACCTAAATGGGTTTACGTGATTTGGTCAATTGTTAACAGAATTCTTCAAGTTTATATGCTTGTCAATGTGTCCCACACAGGCGCAGAAATGAAAGAACGATAAACCAGATTATGGTGGATACAGTATATGTCTCGTAGAAATTAGAATATTGATAAAAACCTAGGTGTGTTAAATAGATTTCTCATAAACCGAAAACAGCAATAAACTAATAATGAATATCAATAATGAATTTTTGTTCTGTTTACATGGGCACTTGAATAGAAACGTCAAAAACCTGATCATAAACAGTTTTTTGAGGTCAATGTAAACGGGCTCACTGGTAGAAAAGAAGACCTAGGTGTACTATAGGTGCATAAAATGGGTCAGGGCAAGGTGATCTTTTGATCATGTAAGTTATAATATTCCGTTTGGTTTTGATGATAAACTTTTATCATATAGGCCTATTACTTATTGCTAATCACACACGGCTGAAATTTGCATGATAATTGCTAACATTACTAACAATGTTTTTACTGTATCCAGTCTGCCCACATCACTACAATATTTTTAATGCCTCACTAAAATTGGCATAATTCTGTTCAGGTTGCAACGTTTTTGTTCATTTTTTGGCAACTGATGGCTGTGCTAAAGGGGGGCGCCCACCAGTCGCGACCGCGTTTTGGAGCGCCATGGAATGCCTGTAACGTTCTAATATTTCCATTCAGACGTCCGTCAAAAAAAGTAGCAAAATGACACAATTCAGTGCTATTTTAAGACATGACAATGACAGAAACATCTGCTGTTTAGATCAACAATGACCTTGTGAATGTTACTGTGCAAAAGAATAGCTGCTCCATTAAAAACAATGGAGTTGTAATTTTTTTTCTGGTCGCATTGTGCCGCGTCGCGGACGCAACATGTCCGGTGGGCGCCCCCCTTTAACCTAGCTACCACTGAATGTACTGTACTGTAGGTTGAGATGTGCCTGTGTTCCCCCGAATGAACACATTCTGACTGCATACTAATAAAAAATTAGGGCGCTACACTCTAGAAGCTTTGATAACAGCAATTCATAAATCAGCATCACAGCTGATCACTGTGGCAATGTGCATTTACAGGATGCATTTACAGGATGCAGTCAATTTCTCCCAAATGAAGTACAGACAGTTATTAAACAGTTAATGGACGGAAAACCAATCTAGGACATGCATCATGCACATTGACAAGCTCTAATCAGGAGTCTGTTGATACTGGTATAAAAGTCAGACAAACCTTAATGTCTGCAGCTTGCAGCTGGGGCTAGTTAGTCCTGCAGAGAGAATCTGAACTCCAGAATCCTTCAGGTCATTGTGACTCAGGTCCAGTTCGGTCAGGGAGACTGAGGACTGCAGAGCAGAGGCTATAGCCTTACAGGATTCCTCTGAGAGCTTACAGTATGACAATCTGCATAAAGTGAGAGGCACAGAGAGAGAGAAATTCAAAGTACTGTAGTTTGCACAGTGGAGACCCACTGGGTCGTGACACTATACTGGCATAATGACCTCTAATAACAGGGCTATGGATTGATTCACACCAACTTCGCCTTTAAACAGTACATCTGTCCCTACACGCACCCACACACATCCACATATCCACGTTCACGCACTATATAGCCAGTGATGGTTTCAAATACACGCAGTGCCGGCAACCGCGTTCTCACACCATTTCATAAACGCGATCATAACACAAACTTTGTCAGTCACTCACCTATTTTATCTCCAACACCTTAGCGAACGGCGAGGTACCCTATCCCAATCAGGGATTATATTGGTATGGTGATCTATTGATGTCCATATGATAATGTTATACATTTATGATGCATTTTGTAAGGTGTTTGATGAATTCCTCTGTATTTAATTATGTACATTGTACGCTGCTTTTATGTTCTAGTATATGACTACTGCCCTATTTGTTTTGGTATGTGCCAATTAGCTAATTACTGTAAGTCCTCCCTATTTAAACTGGGGCTTTCCAGTTGTGCTTTTTGCTATTGTTATTACTACTGTTATTACTATTTATTTTGATTTTGACAACCAATTGGTTGAATTTTGTTTTGTATTTAGAATTTTTTTTTTGTTATCTGCCGGCATACTTTTGGCGCACGGTAAATAAACTGCCACTATTTTGCACTGTATTCTACGTTCGTGCTCTCCTCTGTCACTACCATCCTGTATGTGAGGGTGGGCCGCAAGGTCCATTCTTCAGAGATATTTTTAAAAAGAAGGAAAAGAAAAGACTTAATGCTGCACCAATTATACATGCTCATTAAAAGAGCACATTGGTGCTAAGTAGGCGAGCTGTTTAAGGACTTTATGGCTCTGCAGTATGTGCTGTTTAGAGAGCATGATGCTTTATCTGATGGGAGGATGCTGAAGAGAGAGTTTACTGTGCTGTACATGTCAGTTGCTATATTTCGGTTAGGTCACTGACATACTGTAGCCTACGTTTATCCACTGAACAGGCACATATGGGAAAAACAGCTCCAGGAAGAGCCTTCTTTAGATAAAGGTGTACAGTATACATTTATACATGACTCTGAACTCTGTTTAATTCAGGCATACCAGCATGTTTATTCAGGTTTTTAGAAACCGGAATACGAACAAATTCAGGGGGAATGAGGAGTTCACATGGCTCATCCATCATCATCAGAATATTCCAACATTCCATTTAAAGACAAAATATTTCCAGCATGTAACCGTAGTCAGGCAAATGCTTCTGTTGTCAATTCAAGATACTGGTCTAATGAATATGGTGATGATGACTGACTTCACAATTGACATATTTTTGAGCTAAATCCGAAAATTTTGGTATATACCGGTAGGCTTTCTACAATTGGTTGCCGAGTCAACACCGTGACTGATAAAAACTGTATTCCCTCTCTGTGGAATGAATTTACGGACCATCAGAAGCCAGACAATTAAAAATATCACCACATGCACACGGACAAGATCCCACAAAGAGTCTGGTAATAGGATGACAATACATACAAACCTTAAAGTCTGCAGTTTACATTTGGGGCTACTTAGTCCTGCAGAGAGAATCTGAACTCCAGAATCCTTCAGGTCATTGTGACTCAGGTCCAGTTCTGTCAGGGAGACTGAGGACTGCAGAGCAGAGGCTACAGCCTTACAGGATTCCTCTGATAGCTTACAATCAGCCAGTCTGCATAGAGATGTAATGAGATAGAGAGTAGAGTATGCCATGGTAGCATGAGTAGAGTAGAATACAATTATACAAAAGACATCAGTTTTAGGAATGATTACTTCTATTAAACCTGCGTCTGTGACACAAGTGACACAAAACACAAGTGTGAACTGATAGACATCAATCTGCTCCAGAACACACATTATGCACATAGGCAGTAGACAAGCTCCAATCACGCCTCTGGTGACATAACATTCAAACACACAAACCTTAAAGTCTGCACAGTATACAGTAGTAGGCTATGATATCAAAAGCAGCAACCTGGATGGCAGGCCGGTACAGTAAACAATAAATAAGATAAAGAATAAGGAGATATTTTTAAAAAGAAGGAAAAGAAAAGACTTAATGCTGCACCAATTATACATGCTCATTGAAAGAGCACATTGGTGCTAAGTAGGCGACTTTATGGCTCTGCAGTATGTGCTGTTTAAAGAGCATGATGTTTTATCTGATGGGAGGATGCTGAAGAGAGAGTTGGCTCATTTACATGTCAGTTGCTATATTTCCGTTAGGTCACCGACGTAGCCTATAAGTTTATCCACTGAACAGGCACGCATGGGAAAAACAGCTCGGAGCCTTCTTTAGATTAGGTGTAGGCCTATGCATATCTCTGAATTCTGTTTAATTCAGGCTTAAACCTGAGTGTTTATTTAGGTTTTTAGAGACCGGAACAAATGAGGCGCTCACATGTCTCATGCGTCATCATCATCAGAATATTCCAACATTCTAAAGACGCAATATTTCCAGCATTTAACCGTAGTTAGACAATTACTTCTGTTGGTAATTCTAGATATTGGTCTAATGAATATGGTGAAGACTGTCTTCACAACTGATATATTTTTTAACTAAATCTGAGCATTTTGGTACATTGATCTTTGTACGTGTTTCACTTTCACTTCTAGTCCACCTCTGCCAGTGAAATGAAAACAGGCTTTCTACAATCGGTGGCTTAGTCAACACCATGACTGATAAAAACTGCTATTCCCTCTCTATGGCATCAATTTACTGACCATCAGAAGCCAAACAATTAAAAATATCACCACATGCACATGGTCAAGCCCCCGCAAAGAGTCTGGTGATAGGATGAAAATACATACAAACCTTAAAGTCTGCAGTTTACAGGTGGGGTTACTTAGGTTATGTCCACATTAATGCGGATAAATACAAATTCGCTCAACCGTAGTACAAACGATGCCCGTCCACACTATCGTTTTTAGAAATGTCTGCTATCAAACATTCCGAAATGTTGTTATTGTTACGTTACTCCAGTCCCGCCTAACGCCAGTGCACCTCAAATTCTACTCGCTGAGGTTTTTGGAGTCACAAGCCAAACTTTCCTCGGTGCCATAGCAATGGAACGTTCGTCATGCTTTCCAAACCGGCGTTTTCAGATCTCTCCACTTCAGCGGTCGTTTTCCAAAAGCTCCGCTTGCTGTGTTCGAATTCGCCGTGTTAATGTGGACGGGAGGGGCAAACGAATAAATGATTATGCGTTTGTATATGTATCCGCACTAATGTGGACAAGGCCTTAGTCCTGCAGAGAGAATCTGAACTCCAGAATCCTTCAGGTCATTGTGACTCAGGCCCAGTTCTGTCAGGGAGACTGAGGACTGCAGAGCAGAGGCTACAGCCTTACAGGATTCCTCTGAGAGCTTAAAATCAGCCAGTCTGCATAGAGATGTAATGAGATAGAGAGTAGAGTATGCCATGGTAGCATGAGTAGAGTAGAATAAAATTATACAAAAGACATCAGTTTTAAGAATGATTACTTCTATTAAACCTGCATCCGTGACACAAGTGACACAAAACACAAGTGTGAATGGCCATCAATCTGCTCCAGAACATGCACCGTGCACATGGACAAGCTCCAATCAAGAGTCTGGTGATACTACAATGAAAGTCAGACACACAAACCTTAAAGTCTGAAGTTTACAGTTTGGTCTACTTAGTCCTGCAAAGAGAATCTGAGTTCCAGAATCTGTCAGGTCATTGTGACTCAAGTCCACTTCTGTCAGGGAGACTGAGGACTGCAGAGCAGAGGCTGCAGCTTTACAGTCTGACAGCTTACAGTCCACCAGTCTGCATAGAGATGTACAGAGACAGAGAATAACACAGTCATAGTGGTGAGCATGAATAAAAGAGCACAAATTATGAATAAGAATAATGACTTGTGTTGGTAATTTAAGACGGTTGTCTAATGAATACGCTGATGACCGACTTCACAACATACATGTTCTTGCGCTAAATCCAAACATTTTGGTATATTGATTTTTCTACATATTTTCATGTAAATGTGACAAAAATAACTCCCTTGCTATAGCAGACAGGGACATTGGATGGGTGGATAATATGGTAATCATATCTATTAACCTGTGAAATTTCAGAGAACTCACTCAAGGCATTGAGATTTTATGACACACTTCCTGTTCTTGTGGCGAGATAGTAAAACTATTGAAAGTTTGTGAATTTGCCAATTTGCCATATTACAATGTCAATTTGCCATATTACAATATCACAGCAAAATCACTTTGCAATTTAACATCAGCAACATCTTGGCATCATGTACGCCAAATTTCAGCATGATCTGACACACCGCCTCAGACCTAGAGCCTCCTGTGCAAAATGTTGGTCTTGAGGAGCCCTACACACCTACCAAATTTGGTGCGTGTAGCTCAAAGTATATGGCGAGGGCGGGGCAAAACGTCATTCTCCCTTTTTACTCCCAGTCCAATTCTGCCAGGAGTTTTTTTTTCTTTTACATTTGGCTTGAAATCCATTTACTGACTTTCAGGCCAACAATTAAAAATTAAAAATACCACTGCATGCACATGAACAAACTCATCAAAATCAAAAGGACAACACACTCTGGAGCACTGCACCATGACAGCTTCTTTCCTAAACATGTCTACGTACCGTATTTTCACACAAATGTAACAAAATAACTACCTTTTTACTTCTAGTCAAGTGTGCTGTAGCCTACATACAGATATAGTAGAGCTTAAGTTTTGTGCAGCTTCTGTAGATTCTACCAATCCCAGCCCACTGTATGGATGCAGTGCTTGACCACACTAGCACACACTATTGGACTGGTGTGGGGATAACGCTAATCAACTCAGACACAACACACACAACAAAGGCCTCTAAAATCCATCACTTTCTTCTATACTCAAATGTGAATGTAAGGTAAGGTGTACTAAGAGTATTACTAACCTCAGTTTCTCCAGTTGGCAGTTTGGGTTTCTAAGGGCAGAGAGCAGCTTCTCTTCTGATGTCTGCAGATCACAGCCA
This sequence comes from Sardinella fimbriata, assembly GCA_030264415.1. Taxonomy (NCBI): domain Eukaryota; kingdom Metazoa; phylum Chordata; class Actinopteri; order Clupeiformes; family Clupeidae; genus Sardinella; species Sardinella fimbriata. Next base: position 12,337 of record JASCQX010000153.1, read on the forward strand.
CTCATGTCCAACTCACTCAGTTGAGAAATATATGACTGCAAAACTGAGGCCACAATCTCAGAGGAGCTGGATTTGAGTCTACAGCTGATGAGTCTGTAGTGAGAGAGAGGAAAAGATTATCAGCAACATGTCCTCTATACTCCTTACATCCCCACTGTGAAATGCCAATTTAAACATGTGGACTAAGGTAAGACAGAAAACAGAAAGTACAGAATCAGAGAAGAAAACATTGCATACAAGTCTTACATTCAGATTGTGAAATGCCAGAAAAAAATGGAAATTGACTGAAAGCACCAGCCTCTGAGCAAAAATACAGACCTCATTTTACAGCCTTGATTTAGTAGCTGATGGGGAAGTTTTCCTCCATAGTCCCGAATCTTACTGTCACTGATGTCCAGCTCTCTTAGGTGGGGGTTTCCCCCCTGGAGAATCAAAGCTAAAACAAGTCCCCTCAGTTTACATCTAACAAGTCTGTAAAAACACAAATCATATTATATTAGTGATTGGTGAGCCCCACATCAACCCAGAACAGTATGTAGTATACAGTATGCTGCTGCAGCTGATCTCAAATACCGGTACGTCTTGTTACCAATATGAACAAAAGAACACTGATGTCACATACATGAATAAGAATGCTAATTAGGATAAAGATATATTACAAAGATGACCACTAGGTGACGCCAAAGTCCCAAAATATAGGTCCTACAACTTTGACATATTCAAATGTCACAGTAATTTCATCTGGCACAATTTCAGTGTGAAAACTGATTTACATTCCTTCTCACTGACCTCAATTTCTCCAATTTGCACTGAGGATCTGTTAGTCCAACACAGAGAGGCTCAAGTACTTTATCTGGCAGATTGTTGTCACTCATGTCCAGTTCTCTCAGATGGGAAGGTGTCCTTTGCAGCACTGATGCCATCATTTCACACATTGTGTTAGAGAGGCGACACTGATTTAGCCTGTGAACAGGTGGTGAGGGCTGGTCAACACTCCCATTTGCATATTCATACACATTTCCCCAACCTGCTATATTGATTTGATGAATTTGTGCTTGTTTTACTGGACTGTTGAATATCTGCTGATCACTATAGAGACGTGTATCCCCCTTCCTCGCATTTGGTCCCCCTGCTATTTAGCCTGCAGATGAATATTCTTGCTCGCAAGTTTGAAATTCATTATATTAAGCTTCAACAATTGAATACTTTGTTTTAGATACTTTGATTTAGAAAAATCCTGCCTTGACTGACATTAAACAGCTAAAACATAGAATGATAAAACATTTCAGAAGTGCTCCTTCTCAAAGCATTCAGTATACTGTAAGACAAATGATCTACTCACAATACTCTCCGTGAGACATTCACTACAGGGAGCATTCTGCGGAGCCCTTCCTCTGATCTCAGGTATTTCTTCAGATCAAACTCCTCAAAGTCTTCAGCTGACATCAGCAGCAGATAAGCCAGAGCTGAACACTGGGCTGGAGTCAGGTTCCTCTCCTCATCTGCTGAGCTCATGTATCTATGCAACAGATATTTTCACACGTCAGTGGGTTCACTATAGTCATGGTAGTTCTGCCATTTTCAAACCCCTAAACTGTAATTATGTCTGTTCATATTCCTTACACACTGAACTCTAAAACATGCACATTTCAGCAGCACGCTCGTTACCACAAATATAATGCAGCCCTCATATCTCATGTCTCTTCATTGGAACATGAAGATCTTGAATTGGAACCTTGATTGTTTTTGAGCTTGGGTGACAAGAGTTACATCCGTATTCCCACTTTTTAATGACTCTTGGAAATCAATTACTATCTCTGTTGTATGTTCATTTAGTAAACAGCTTCCTATCACTTTTAAACGCAATGAGTATAAATCACTGAAATTACATTTTGCACTATGCTGGTTATACAGTATGTTGAAATGATATATGATCCTTCTTGCCAAGACAAAACTACATGAATAGAAATGTTTTTTTTAACATTGTTGCCTCTTGCCAAAGATGCTCAGCTGTAATTAATTATGGTAACGTGAATGTGAACCAATTTTACCATTTCTCTATTAACAGCACCAAAATGAACAATATCAAACCCAAATATATTATCAATAACCTGTTTATCTCTTCAACTAGAGAATTATCTCCAAGTTCATTCAGACAGTGGAAGAGGTTAATGATTCGTTCTGGTGAGATGCTCTTGCTGATCTTCTTCTTGATGTATTCAGATGTTTTGTGGACACTCATTTCTCGGGCCGCTAACTGTGGCAGCACCCTGTCCAGAGGATAGCGGATTTCGGGCTCCAACATTGGAGCCAAGCCCAGAAGAAAACGCACACAAAGATCCAAATGTCCATTCTCACTCTCTAAAGCCTTATTCACAGCCATCTTGTATAGGTCAAACCTTGAAGTATTTAAAATACAGCTAAACTTTTCCCAAGGTGTTTTGATGAAGAGATTCTTCTTCTGAGTTGCATGTTTGTGGATCAAGTAAAGAGCTGCCAGGAATTCCTGTACACTCAGGTGCACAAAGCTGAACATGAGTTCTCCACTTACAGCACTTTCCTCTCTGAAGATCTGTGTACAAAGTCCAGCCTTCAATGCTCCCGTATTTATATCAATGTTACATCCTCTTAGGTCCTTCTCATAGAATATCAGGGTGCCTTTCTCCAAATGTTTGAATGCCAGTTTCCCAAGTTTAACAAGAAGCTGCCCTTTTTCCTCCGGTGTCATCTTTTCTTCAAGATATTTTTTCATCCTGGTGATTTGGAAGACACAAAATCGTGTGTACATTTCAGTCAATGTGTTGGGCATTTGCTGGTTGGAAACTCTTTGCTTCTCATTCATTTGTCCAAGCACTGTTGCTGTAATCCGACAGAAGACAGGGATGTGACACATTATGTAGAGACTTCGCTTTGATTTTATGTGTGTTATGATTAGTTCAGATTTTTTTGGAATGACCTTCCTAAAATACTCTTCTCTGTGTCCTTCATCAAAGCCTTGGATCTCTGTCACCAAGTGGAAGAGGTCACACAGTTCCTTATTGGCTGCTGCTGGTCTTGTTGTAACCCAAACGAGGGCAGAGGCCAACAGGTTACCAGTAATCAGACTTGTAATTAACATGGCAACTGATGTTTTTACTTTTGTATCACAGATGACCTTGTCCTTCTTTTTAAAGTTTAGTTGGAGTCTGCTTTCATCTAACCCATCCAATACGAAAAGAACTGCCCCTTTTAATTCAGTTATTACTTTCAACTCCTCAAGTTCAGGGTAAAATTTAAGGAGGAGGTCAAAGAGACTGTACTCTTCTTCGTACAAGTTGAGCTCTCGAAATGGAAGCACAAAAACAAGCTCTATATTCTGATTATTTTTTTCTTCAGCCCAGTCCAATAGAAACTTTTGCACAGCAACGCTTTTCCCCACTCCAGCTATTCCCAAAGTCAAGACCTTTCTGACAGGTTTACCTGCATAATAGTGGTCAGAGAAAATATTTGTTAACTTTATCAATTTATCTGTCACAGAGCTGGACTTTTTCTCAATTTGTTTCAAGTGCAGAGTTGATACTTCATGTACACTGTTGACTCCTTCAGTTCTTCCTTCTACAACACTGAGCTCGGTGTAGATGACATGTAGCTGTTGATCTCCAAGCTCTTGATGTACAACAAAACACTTCTCTTTTAAGATGGACTGCAGGTGAATCTTGAGTTCAGACCTTTCTTCTGTTGAAGATAAAATATTGCAAATGATTGAATGGAGGAAATATAAGATTAATTGTAATGTCTGATGTACTAAAAAATACTTTACCTTTACCCTGAGGTCTTGAAGTCACTGACAGGGTGAGGGAGAGGGAAACAGAGAAATCACTACAGGAGCACAATATCAATTTATCAAGAACTGATAAATGTTTCAATTTTGTTTCATATCTCTCATTTACCTTTCCCTAGTTTTCTCTCTAATTTGGAGACAAGCTGGTTATTTTCCATGTGATTGCGAAGCAATGTGTGAAACGATTGAAAGATAAATACTGTACCTTCTCCTTGCTGTGGTTCAGGAACTGCTGAGGTCTTTGCCTGATGCTGTGGCTCAGGAACTGCTGAGGTCTTTGCTGAATGCTGTGGTTCAGGAACTGCTGAGGTCTTTGCCTGATGCTGTAGTTCAGGAACTGCTGAGGTCTTTGCCTGATGCTGTGGCTCAGGAACTGCTGAGGTCTCTGCTGGACTCTGGAGATCCTCCACCAGCAGAGGGTCATGGGCCTGTAGAGCCTCATAAAACTTCTCTTGGGCTCTGGCTCCTTTCCTCTCCAGCATGACTATAAGGGTGTGGTTCTTCTCATGGCTGGTGGACTTGCTCTGCACCTCTTCTCTCTCCATGGACGAGATGACGCCATAGCGCTCCAGCTCGATCAGCAGGGGTGCAAGTATACCGAGACGCATCTCTAGTGTCCCCTTGTGTCTCTTGAAGAAGTCAGGGGCTGATTCTAGAGTAAAGCAATAAAATACTTGGTCTTGCACTGACGGAGGGCCCCTGAGCACATTTTAATATTACAATCATTGCTCAGTCAGCCCAAAATTATTGGCTTATCCATATGCAAAAGCACTGGTATGGCTACTTTATGGCCACACACTGATGAAAACATAAACATACCCTGCTGCTTCTCTGATGCCATACTGGCCATAGCTGTATGGGCAATGAAGGGCTGCAACAAATACAGAAAAACTTACATAAAAGCCAATACAATTCTGTAGTAGTATTTGCACTTTAGTAGGCCTATGAAAAGTAATCTACTGTAATTGTATTCAAGTAGGCCTAGGCTAATGTATGTACAAGTAACAGACAGGCAGAACTTAAACAGGTGAGATTCTGCATGTCACTTTTTTTTTCACACAAAACAAAACACTACAGTACTCTCAAATTCACACAGCTAAACAAACTTTGCTCACTGCCCTCCACCCATATGTGCACACTCACTAACCCCCTTCTGTCACCATCTAGTTGGTCTTTGGCTGGAACATGGTTTGTTTTGTTTGGGTGCACAGCCTGTGCCCTGTGGTGTCTCCTTTGAGGCCAGGCTTTTTCACAATAGGCCTATTCAGGGGGCAGGCAGCACGCTGATCTAGGGGGGATGCCTATGATTTGCTAAAAACCATGCAAGATCTCATAGTCCACACTTTTTTTTAAACCATGGAGCCTAAAAAGACCTGAACAAAAATGACATGTACGATACTTTTCAGGGTTCCCACACTTTGGTTAACATCTTCATTTAAGACTTTCTAGGACCAATTTCCTCAAATTCAAGGACCACAGGCAGGGACATTCACTGCTACCACTGAATACACACACACACCTGTACATTTACATACAATGATCCCTGCAAACCCATGGAGGCTGGGGGAGTAACTGTGACACAGTTCAGACGTCACAGAAAGAGGAAGTAGACATTTCTTTGTCACTTTCAGATCTCTCTGCTTCATCTTGTCTAACTAAAGGCCCCTATTCACATTTCACATTTCTTTTTCCCATTACTGTAATACTACTGACCATGCCGAGCTTAACTGCGCTGAGATGTTTTGGAGGAAAAGTTACTTTGAGCAGCTGCCTGGACCAAACAGATCAGGGGGTTAATTTCTGCTCTGCGTCTCTACGAGCCCAACTCAACTCAACCCTCCACACCCATGATTCACCATGATTCATCTTACCTACCTGTCCAGAGCGGTCGTCCCTCAGCCTCTGCTCAACTGCCCGACACCAGCAACAGAATTGTCTGAGGAGTGGGTGAAAACAGCAAACATGAAGCACTGCGACGCACAACGATCACAAGAATACTGACAGGATGAAGTAGAGCTAGAAAAACAGGAAGGCTGTGGTCTTGGTCTGGTTTCTGTTTAGTTTCCTGTACATAGTGTTATGAAATGCACTTAGAGACTTTAGTTAACTTTGAAAAGTATTTAATTATTGGGTTACAAGTAAATAATATGAATAATAATATGAATAATCATTTTATATGAGGCTGCAATCATTTTAGAACTTGTCCAAAGCCAGCCTGGGCAAGGAAGGCACACAGAGCCGGATAACAGGTTGTGGTGATGAATACATCACAATGACTAAACAAATAAATTAAATTGTAGCCTATTGAGATGATGAAGAATAAAAACACTCTACATACAGGTATGGGAGCTAAGCGCTCCCTCCTCCTCAATTCCTCAATCGGCTCTGTTGACAAGGCATAGGTCATGTGACCACAGTGTGACAAAGCAGGAAGTTCAATTTTCAATGTTTTTCCTGAAGCAGTTTTTAAGAATTAAATAAGCATATTTGACCTGACTCTATAGCAGTATAATTATGAATTGTAAGATGGCTTATTAGGGAAGCATGACAGGACAATCGTTTCGGCCAAACTAAGCCATCTTCAGTGTCTTACCAACCACCTCAATTAATAAGCCGTTTTCATGCACCCAAAGCCTCAGCTCACCCATCTGGAGTCGAGCGCACTTTGTTTCAGATGGTAAAGTTCACTCTTTGATTTTTCTCACAACCTTCATGCTGTGAGGGGGCATGGATTGGATTCAATTGGATTAGGGAGAGGGAGTCTACTGGAGGGAATATAAGACGGTAAAGATGTTGTAGTTTGTGAACCAGTTCTGGCCCTGAGCAGACTGGAAAGAATTCTGCCCCTGAAATTAGGCAGGGGGCGAGTGTAGCTGTCAGACCAGTGGAAACTAACTTTGTCCCAGACGACCACAGACATGGTCTGCTCTGGTCCATCCTGAGCAGCTGCTTCATGGAGACTACAGGGTGCTTGCTCAAGTGTTTTGAAATGCCATTTTCCAGACCTTGATAAGTTTGGTAATTTGCAGAAAAGTTTTTTTTCTTCCTTTCACCTACCTGTATTTATTTGTGTTTTTATTTTAGCACAGACAAAGACTGATATTTTGAGGCCAGTCAAAATCTCCCCCAACTTGAATTATGCATTTTACTGATGCGCTGACAGGAAACAGGAAGAATGCAAAAACAGTCAACAATGTAGTGCCACAAAATTGACTTGTTTCCAAATGCCAGAGTACAGTAGGTCTTTCTCCATGTTTCCATGGAACCGAACAAAGTTGCCCCCAGCATACGACACAGTAGGCTCACAGCAGCCCATCACCATGGAGCTAATAATGTATATTTTCTTGCATTTTCATGTCAAGAAATCAGTATGTCTTTGTCCTTTTGGAATTAATGAATGTGTTAACAGCTTTGATTATAGTCATTTCCATGGAAACAGGACTTTGTAACAGTAATTTTAGATGGACTTTTAGTTTTTAAAGATAGTTTTTAAAGGTAAATGTCTACTACTGAGCAATTGGCCAAAAGGCTTTTTAATACGACTTCAGCGAAGGTACGTATGGCTCCCCTCTTGACCACTCTGTTTGCTCCAAGCCCTGCCAGAGCTTCAGAGATTGAAGGGCCAGCAAACCCCCAGGCAGCCCACTGCAGCTGGTTGGCAGTGAGTGCAGTGAGCCCCCCAGGCAGCCCACTGCAGCTGGTTGGCAGTGAGTGCAGTGAGCCCCCCAGGCATCCCAATGCAGTTGGTTGGCAGTGAGTGCAGTGAGTGCAGTGAGTCCCCCAGACAGCCCACTGCAGCTGGTTGGCAGTGAGTGC
>JASCQX010000156.1:37692-49214 GCA_030264415.1 Sardinella fimbriata
GAGAGAGAGAGAGAGAGAGAGAGAGAGAGAGAGAGAGAGAGAGAGAGAGAGAGAGAGAGAGAGCGGGGCAGAAAAAAAAGAAAAAAAAATTGAGAGAGACATGCAACAGCCTGCCCTGTCCTTCTCTGACTGCAAAGCAGCCAGATCAAAGTAAGCAGCGCTGGGGCTGGGCTGCCCACAAGTCCCTGGGCTAGGAAGTAAAGCCCTCACGAGAGCCAGCGGTATTCCCACTCCCGAATGGAGACATCCGTGAAGGACATGGCACTCCTTCTACCCACGGCTACAACACCGAAAGGTGCATTCAGCCACACCAAAAACGTGCGTTCAGCTCAAAAGGCCTTTTCTTTTGAACAATCCCACTGGTGCAAACCAGAACAAAAGAGACGGGTGATCAGAGCGAGGCAACTGTCACTTTTAATGTCCTTTTTTTTTCTGTCAAGCGAGGAAGTTTCAGGACTTACCTGAGCCGCTGAACTGACTGCTGGCGAGTGTGATTGGTCTGTTCTTTCCATTGGCCACTGGGGGTGCAAACATCTACAAGACAGAAAGACATGGCGAGGTTAGCAGGGGCCCCCATCATGCCATTTTTTTTTATTTGTGGTTTCTCGTATTACAGAGAGCAGTAATGATGAACTACTGCAGTGGTGACACCAGACGCCTCCATTGGCAATTACTGTCCTGCTACCTATGAAGCAGTGAGAAATTGGAGTCTCTTTATACGGGTTTGTGAATGTTCACAACATATCACCACTTGGAGTTCTGGGAGAAGTGTTTATGCGCCTTGTCAGTGAAGACTGACAAAAAAAAAAAAAAAAAAAAAAGCTTGCATAATATAGTATCTGCCACAACAGCTAGACAAAGTGAAACAAGTGACTCATTTGCAGGCAAATTAGTATGTTCATTTAAGATAATTCTTTTATACATTTCTCCTTTAAATGCTAATTATGTTTGAGACTTCACAAATTACTTTTCAATTATATTCATTACACTGGCACACATTGTGAAAGATTAATGGGAAATACCACAATTCTATCTTATGTCCTGGAAAACACCACTATACAGCGCAGTCTTGATAGTCATACCAAATTGGTTTAAACATTTTTGCTCTATGAAAATGAAGAATAAATGTTTTAACAATCTGCTGTCGTTTTCGGCAGACAGACAGGCATGTGTGCATTTGCCCAAGACGGCCAGATTTAAAAACCCACATGAACGTGTGTTCTCTTCAGTACATGGAACGTCCTCGTGAAAATACACAAGGGTTTCGCCCTCTTGGGGCTAATGGACATGCTCTCCTCTCTCCCCCGGTTTTGATTCATTGAGAAAAAAAAAGAAGAGAGAGCGAGAGCGAGAGAGAGACAGAGAGAGAGAGGGGGGGGGGAGAAAGAATCCCTTTGCATGACATTTGAATGCTGATCATGTGCTTTGAATACTTTTCTGTCAAGCAAAGCTTCAAGGTGCTCTCTGGTCACCCTGTTTCATAAAGCATCAATAATTACAGGAGCGAAAGGAGTCGCGCTGACAGATTGAATACCAGCAACTTGTAATTAGTTGTGAGATTGTAATTCATTTTGGTTGGCAAGCCTGATTACAAGTATTTTCATAATTAGGATTCATAGTCTTGCCATCGCCGAAGATGGCAATTTTCCATAACAATCAATTAGGCCAGAGCAGGCCACTCAGTGAAAACAGAGATTATCGCTCTATCTGTGTGGCTGCCTCCTTTTTCCCGCTTCAAGCCACGATGCCAGAGATACCCAGCCACCGTGCCCAACATCGTTGCAGGAGAGAGCAGTGTGCCCAACACTGGTGAGGGGTGGAGGGCAGGACAGATTGGCTGACAGAGGCCTGCCCTCAGTCCTCAAGCCCTCTCCGCATGCACAACTGCCAAGCCGGCCGAATTTGTGATGTGGTGCCATTCGGGGAAACAATGCGGGATGACCTATACCTCTGGGCCAAAGACGATCATTGTTTTCAAGACGTGGACTCGCAGACTAGACGGGTTTGCTACAGACGAGGTCGGTCTAACTTGTGGGAAGTGTTGGGGGCTATTCCCCATGGGTCTTCTCAAAAGCTTGCGCAAGCAAAACTTGTCAATGGCACCGTGCAAGGGGTTGTGAGATGGGGTTGGGGGAGCTGACTGATTTTTTTTTTCCCCCTCTCTCCTCCTCTCTCTTTTTTTTTTTTTTTTGCAAAGATCATTATGGACGGTTCAGAGCCCTCACTTTTCTCTTCTCCCAAAGCTGGCCCTCCCTCCCACCCTCCCTCCTTCCTAACCCACCCACCCAGCCACCCAGCCACCCACCCACCCACCTCCCGGCAGCACTCGAGCCCTGGTCCTACACCCTTCCCCCACTCTCTCTTACCGCACTGAAATCCAGGAGGTCGCTGAGTTCCTTGTCTGTTTCCACTGCAGCCATTCTCTGCTGCTGCTCGTGCATGCCCCTCTGTGCTTAACAAACCCTACGAGAGAGAGATTCACATATGGGGTAAACTGACTACACGGAACGGAGCAGAGCGGAGGCCCAAGGCCAGAGCTCTGGAACAACAAACATCGGTAGATAGGCCTTTCTTCTTACCAAGGGGAGATTTGTTTCGCCACCCCCCCCTTCCCTCCCTCCCTCCCTCCCTCCCTCCCTGCCCTTCGCCTAGGCTGCAGTGCCTCAACAAAAGCCTGGTGTGAAAACTGTACAACAGTCAATCATGTGATAATAATGTCACAAAATATTGTACCAAGTGACTTAAGTAACAATCTACACCGAGAGAAGTGTGTTGTGGCCTCAGTGAGTGATGGCGAACCAAAGCGCAGTGGTTCGTATTGGTGCTATAGGCTCAGATGTCACCCTCTACACTTCAGCCATGCCAGACAAAGAGGGTGCGAGAACTTGGCCCTCATGGTCACAAAAGCACACCAAAGTGGTTACAAAAAGATATTTGATGCTTCACCTTACCTGCTATTGTAGGCGACATATGCTTAGAGAAACAGTGAACACGCAACACTCCAAAATGCCATATGTGATGCTTGCTGAGGTATGCATGGTTCCATGTGAGCCAAAACAACAGGGTAAAGTCAACAGTAGCAGGTATGTTAGCTTTTCTGTTAATGAAGTTGCTGAGCATACAGATTCTGATGTGTGCGGCGTTAACGCATGCATCAAACATCAGAGATACAACTATGAGGAAATCGCACGTTTCAAAGCAATGTCAGGTGTCATCACGGTTTCTCTCTGATCCAGTGGCCATGAAATGAAAACATCGCTGATCTACACTACCCAGCATCATACAGCTTTGCATCTGAACAGGCTAAAAAGTCTGTAAGGGGCCAGACTGCAACACAATCACATTTGTTCAGAAATAACAAGGAATTTTACAAGGCTCAATAAAACCATATGGCATCTTGCCAGCCGCACACCATAAGACATTTTAATTAGACTGGCATGTGCCACAAAACAAGGTATGTGGCTTTAAAAAAAAAAATAGTTTAGTTAGTTGTGAGGACACCAAAAAGAAAATGGCCAGATGTCAACAGGTGGTTTGTCATTCTCCTCAATTCAAATCAATTATTGAAATCTTGAATAAACTGTCATAGGCTTAGGTTTGGACTGTAAATAATACATACATTTGTATGCATCTTAATTACTGATGAGGCATTTCATCTGGTTCTGGACATAAAGGATCAAGGCAGGGGTCTGATACTTTTTGAATATCAGTTCGAGAGGAGCGCTTTGGCTATGTTTCTACCTATTGTGATGGCTTTCAGATGACAGGAGAACCCACCTAGTAATTCAAGAATAACAACAACCCACAAGGTGCGTCATTCTAACAATACAGACCAACTGGCTGACAATAGACGGTCCTTTACCCTAACGGTTGGCGAAAGAGGAGTGTGGACACCGTTTAGGATTAATGACCATGTCTGAATTGATACACGAGGCCTAGTAGGATACCAATCTGTCAAAAGAATTGCCTCTCTTATCAATTTGTCAATGGTTTGCGTACAAGCCAAGACAAGGATACAGTGCCAAGTATCTTGAGTCAATAGACTGATCTTAGATGTTAAAATTAAGTAACACGTAGACAAACATTATTGACTTTGTAAAGGCAAGTAGCCTAGGTTGAGGTGGAGATTTTATTCAATCCAGCGGGTGTTTCAAACACAGGCCTTTTCCTTAAATTAACACTAGCAGACATTTCTGCCAAATAACACCACGCGTAAAAAAATTGCAAGGTAGGCCCATGTCACCTTACTGACTTTGGTCATTTCAAGTCGAAGAGTCCAAATAAAATCTGAGAGGCGGAAAAAATCATGGAAAACAAAAAAAAAATGGCAAAATAAAGTCCCAGGCTACAAGGAACGGTTAACCCATTTATTAGTGGAACAAGCGCAACTGTTGCTCCTCGTCAACGGGATGTAGCATAGCTGTAACGTTAACATGAAATGTTTTGAACTAGGTGAGCGTAATAACATTTAGACCTCGATTTTTTTTATAATAAAAAAAATCGGAACTGTGAACTGCACACAGTTATCCCTGTATAGTATTCCCAGTAGATTAGCCTACATTTTCCAGGGACAGGAATTTTAGCAGGAGTCGAATGATGTTAAATGTTTATTTCATCTAAAAGTCATTCAATTCCTTACCCTAACCATTCCTGCCAATACACGAGATATGGGGAGCAAACGTTTTAAGACATTTCAAGTAAATGATAGCCAAACTGCCAAATCCTGCATATCTTAACGTAGCAAAGTACCAATTTCAAAATTAAACATTTTAGTAGAATAGCTCATGTGAAGCCATTGGAGGTGGAGCTGTGCGCGTAAAATTATTTCGATATGTGAAATATGTGACATTGGTTGTGTACTAACGGAAACCGTGTTGACAACTATACTTTTCAAGGTATTAAACGCAACCTCGTTAAAATATCCAACTTTCACTCCAGAGACTGCAATTGAGGAAAGAGGAGGAGATTGTGGGGGTTGGGGGCCATAAGGAATTTCCTGCCAAATACGCAACAAAGTCAGTATTATGGCTGTACTTCTAAGGAATTAACGTTATGCTAATGTTGAGTGGAGCTATCAGCCACTTGCTCTAGCTTACGACTGCTTCGACATTCATCAAAACTTAGGCTGATACTTTACGGCTCATTTGTACAAATTTCGGCTAATGTTAAACTGTGACCGAATTCGTCATCCAAAAGATACAACCGCACCACATTTGAGTGTTCTAAACCTCTCGCATTAACAGCTTCACAAAATTCCCATATTCGAAACAAAGGTCGAATCGCCAAGAAAGTACAACTCCAACATTTCATTTCCAATCCATATCTTAACAGCGAACAAAGGAGTGGTTTCCCTCATGGTAGGCTTGGCGCATAGACCACCTCAACAACACCACTAGGCTGGACTCACCACCTTCTCTGCCACCATACAAAAACTTCACATCCCCCACTCTCATAGGCACGCATCCCCAAACTTGAGTTATTGAGGCAGAATAAGTGAAACCTTGAACAATAGCCCACATACTTAACTTTATCATTACCATATAACGTGATATGATATTATTCAACTAACATTTGACAGCAAAATAAGAGTTTTACCTTTCTTTTTCAAACGTCTGACATCCAACAGAGAAAAAGAAAGGCTGAATCTCGCAGGAAAAACACATAAAACTTAGGGAGAATTTCAACCTCTGCGTCCGAAAAGCATTGGGAAGCGCTGCAAGAAGTCTTCTACTGCTCCTCGACCTTGCTTCGATAGGCAATCCGCGTGATAAAACAATGTAGCCCGTTCGACTATAAACAGTCTCCACTTGCCAGACTCACGACTTCCTTTTTGTTGTTACAATTGTAGCGAATTCATTCTTCTAGTAGACATCTTAACCACCTCCATCCACATTGTTGGTAGCAACAACGTATCCTTCCGCATGGAAAGAGGGGCCTCAAAGCCAGCGGTGTCTAATTTCAAACGCCCAAATGCAGATAATAGCAAGATCTAGACGAGCTAAATTGTCAACTTTAATATTTATCTTTTCCTAAATACTAACTAATTATACCAGTATTCTCGACGATGGTGGAGAATTATTCTTGAAATCTAAACAAATAAATGGAACTATACCTTTTTGCGGAGGCTTAAATAAGAGAAGAGAGCTTTGATAATGCCGGAGCAGCACGAGATGGAGAGATAAACTGTGGGGGTCTGGCCAATCGGAAAGCTATACATGTGACGAGCACTTGAATTAGCCAGTAGTGGATCGAATACAGGGACGGCCCCCGCCTTGACGCTTGCTTCGGCAGAGTGGCCAGTGAGGCTGGCTGAGGGGGCTTGAATACAGCCTGTGACATCATTTTAATGCTTTGGTTAACGTTTACTCTCTCAGTGAGGATCCAAACAGGAGTTTGAGCTCTGAATGAGTGGTTATGTCAGTGTAGAATAGCACACTTTTTGTTTACAACCGTAGTCGAATTATTGGAACATTTAATGGCTCCACAATCACAATTTAGTTTAGGAATAGGCTATATATTTTTAATCTCAATATAAGAGTCGATAAATTTATCAATTTTGAAAATAGCTCTAGGCAGCTTGAATGTTGAATGTCTAAAGAATGTGGAGTGTTTCCACAAAACCACATGAGAAAATGTATCTTGTTGATACACAAGGAAAGTAGGTGTTGTAGCCAAGGTATGTCAGCCTTTTTTTTTTGTGCCCCTTCCACAGATGCGTTTTACCAGTACAAAATACCTTAAACAGAGAATTGTTTTGTGGCTCTGTGACTGATTCATAGACCTGGGGAGGGGAAGAGGAGGGAGAGGTGCATAGGATCACAGAGTCCGGGGATCATAACAGTGCAGAATGTGGGGGAGGGTAGAGGAGGCTAGGCAGCAGAAAAAGAGAGAGAGAGAGAGATGTCTAGGTAGGACCTCCGTGCTTCACCCCAGATGGTGGTCATGTGGGCAACAGAAAAATAAACAGACAACATAAAATCGTCTTATTATAAAATCACTTTTTAGATGCAACCCTGTGTTTAGATGCAACCTTGTGTTTACTAGATTGTATTCAAAACCATATCCCATTTTTGTCAGCAACTGAAAAAAAATCTTAAGAGAGAACTGCAATCTTAAAACATCTGAAAATATCTATTAATACTGCATAATAGCTCCAAGCTTTTACATACTGAATTAAAAACACTTTGGACAGTGTCTCAGCAGTACTACACTGAAAAGATAGAGAAAAGAGATGAGCAAAGCTCTAAGTGATAATCGTAAATAATAACATGAATCTCTCATGGGTGAACAGAAAACCACAGTGAATTGTAATAATGAGCCCCATGGGCCCTGCGAGTTGTAATGGCGCTGTGGGGCAGAGAGGAACCACATATGGCTTATGCATACCTTTACAAACTAGCATATGCACAGCATATACATCAGGCTACAATTATGCAGCTCTCCGCAATAATTGTTTGTGCAAAACTGCCTTGATGAACAATCAAATGAGGTGCCTCTGGATAGTTGTGGGTCCATAAATCGCAGGAGCAATGCATACATTGTTGCACAAGGTCGGTCTTGGGTAAGAATGGTGAGGTTGTCAGTGTTTGTGACAGAGCCTCTGAGCCCTTGAAGTAGATTGTAGTAACAGCTGGGTCTGACATGGAGAGCTTGTTCATAGTCAGAGACTGAGGAAGAAGGGGGCTGCAAAAAAAGGGAGAAAGAAAGAAAGAAAAAAAACAGGCCTCTTTTCCTGGGGGAAAAAAATTACTTGTCAAAGTAAAGCACATGTAGTTCAACATAAGTTCTGAACTTGTACAGCAGCTGAATAATTAATTTCACTTACAGTGCCATGGTTCAAAAAAGAGGTGTGTTGATTCATGTTTCTCCAGATGAAACTGATAATAGCCTCAGCATAATTTGATTGCTTCACTGTGTATCAGAGAATGAAGCGAACGCTGATAGGGAAAGGGGTAAATCTGTTTCTAATGGATGTTCAAATGAATTAAATATTATAATGGAGCAACAGAAAAAATGTCTCTGCATGCATGGCAAAATACATTAAGTCAGGGGGAGCCTTTATGAGCCTTTATGCCCTCCGTACTTCCTTCCAGCCATTCTCCGCCCTCTACCCGTAATTAACGCCAGATGTAGAGGGAAAATTAGCATATGTTTCACACATTTTAGTAATCATTCATATATTTGGCCAAATTTATAAAATATTTATATAAGTGTATAAAAGGTTTAAAAGATTATTGTTGGTACAAGCATTCTGTTTATTTATCATTATGCACAGCACTAGAAAATGGATATGGAACCTTTAAAAGAACCGCTCTATATCTAAAATAAGAACTATTCCTTACCTAATATCAACTATTGTTGGATAAGCTAAATGTGTCATGTTGGTTTTGCTATGCTTTTCAAGTAATCTCCCTGTCTTTTCTCTCACATAATTGAAAATGACTTGCCTGGGTAAAGTGGGTTTGTAAAGGAAAGAGTGCCATTTTTATTGTCACTATTGTGCAACAGTGTTTCACACAGAATTGTGAATCTCGTGTGTAACATTCATAGATGTTACAATGTTTTGTGTTGGTTAATCTCTGATAAGGCATAAAATTAGGGCAAGATAGACTCAGTTTGATCCTCTTTTCCCTTCCCAATATAAGCAGTGTGACAAGAAATAGTTTTTTCGGATTGAGAAGACCCCCACTCATTTTGTCCACGTGAAAAAAAACACATTCTGAGCATTTGAGTCACATCTAATTTATGATTTTGTGAGTTCAAAACCTTGAAAAAAAATGTCTGCTTAGTGGCGGAGCTGCTGGAAACAGGGAAAGATTGATGGCCTTGGCTGGCTGCCCATGTCCTAGGCCTATGGCTGCCGAAGGTGGAGGAGGAGGAGGAGGTGGAGGAGGAGGAGGAGGAGGAGAAAGGGAATCTGTCTGTTTTGCGTTCCATACTTCTGGTAAACTGACCCCTGCTGAGCTGACTCCATCATCCCCCCTAACCAGAGGAGAGCACCCAACATCAGACACCCAGTTCAACAACCTTTATTATGAGCTGAGAGACCCGCTATGCCTGTGCTGCCATTTAGCAACTCCAAATGGCAAAGCCATAAGCATTAGAAGTGTGATCAAGCTTTGGTTACCACTGTAGCTTATAATGTAGCTTATAATGTTTACTGTTGAATCAAAGTTGCCTGTACATCAGTTTGCCTAATCAATGAACTCTGATGAAAAAAAAAGTGGTAACATGGTATTTTTATACCACACCATATGAAAAGACAAAATAAAAAGGTGCGTTTGGACACACCAGCTGTTCATGTGGATATCCTGTCATCTTTTTAGCTGTCTTTAAAGAGAAGATCGCCATCTTGGAATCCCGCTCATATTGCGACGTTATTTGGGTAGCCCCTGTTCAGTCGCCCACGCATCAGGTACTGTAAGTGGAGCGTTCGCTTCCTGTTGACTAACCCCAGCACCCCGGGGCTTCCGTGCTGCGCGAGCCTGCGGTCGCCTGACTGTGAAACAGTGTGAGAATGCAGCAGGCTTGGGCCAGGTGCATGACAGGAAAAGAAGAAAAAAAAGGAAGATAAAGCAAACAATTTTTTTTTTTACAGCAGCGATGACAATATCAAGCTGCAATACATTTTTTTTATATTCTGCTTGGCGAGAAACCAATGTCATGTCTTTCTGGTGGGAGTGAAAGGGCCTT
The DNA here is from genome assembly GCA_030264415.1 of Sardinella fimbriata. Classification (NCBI taxonomy): domain Eukaryota; kingdom Metazoa; phylum Chordata; class Actinopteri; order Clupeiformes; family Clupeidae; genus Sardinella; species Sardinella fimbriata. The sequence continues at coordinate 47,386 of JASCQX010000156.1, forward strand.
AAATGAAAGCATGCAAGTATATCAGAGCGTGAAAGCCAAAGTTCCAACTCAATCAATTCAAGTAGTCGTGATAAGGAGATCCAGGAAATGAGGAGGGGAAGAGAAGAGAGGGAGATGGACGTGTGAGTGGGGGCTGGGAGACGGAGATTGTGGGTGTCGTGGGAGTGCTTCAACAACAATAACAGCAGTGTGTGTGAGCGTGTCTGTGTGAGACTGTGTGTGTCTGTGTGTGTGTGTGTGGGGAGGAGGGGGTGATTGATTACAAAAGTGATGAAATAACATCTCCTCTCCACAGCACAGCTGCTGTTGCCATCCCTATTCTGCCAAGATACCTTGACTTCTTTCCCTCTCCCTCTCTCTCTGCCTCCATTTAAATGCATAAGCACAGTTCCGGAGGAGAAGTGTGCCAGCATTGTGTGATATACCTGACAAAGCTCATTAGAACAACTTGGGCTGTGGACACTACAGAAACACATGACCTTTTTGAGTTGGATCGTGCACAAAAGGTGTCGCTTGGGTCCCTTCCAAAGGAGCTCTTGTACAGATTTGTCTGTCAGTGTGCCATCTCTGCATTTGATGAAGTCACACACCAGAACCTCGCTTCAATCAGTGACCTTTCGGTAATTTCGTTTGATCCTCGAAGTTTTGAATTTTGGAAACCGATGTCTAGGCATTGAAACATCCTTTTAATCCATCCCTCCATCCCTCTTTTTTTAATACCCTTTCTCTTTCATCCCCCTTTTTCTCTCCCCTTACCCTCCCCCATTCTTTGCAGATTAGAATTCATTAGCAATCAAAGAGCCTTTGGAGAGCTCAGGCTCTTAATTACCCACTCATTTGCATTTTTGCATATTAATGACTGCAGAGTTTTTGGTGGGGATTTTTGCCGCAGTGGTTTAAAGGCACCTCGGCCCCCTCCAGTCCTCCAGGGAGGAAAATGTGCATTTATGTGTGTGTGTGTGTGTGTGTGTGTGTGTAGGGAGGGGGGGTGTCCTGAGGCAAGGCTTCCAGCTTCCCACCTCCCTCTTTCTCTCCAGTCTTCCCACCATCGGTGCAGGACTGGGACCAGACAGAGCACAGGGATGCAGGGTCCAAGGTGATTGGGGGGTGGGAGAATGGGGGGGGGGGGTCTGGCATTGCCATATGAAAGACGAAAAACATGGTCCTGAGTGACACCATAGTTGTGTCATATGGTGAGGTATGAGGGGTAGAAAGTCATTATGATAATAGATTTAATTGTGTACCCTTGTAATGCACCAGAGTCTGCCATGTGTGTAGCTAGAAAAAAAAAAAGAAAAAAGAGAAAACAACACAAAAGAGACGACACAAGGCAGGTTGTTCTACAACGAGGTACTGGTGTAAGCCTTTAACTACCTGGTCCATGGGGAACAAGTGTGTCCAATGAAGATTTGTTCTCTTCAGTGTAAAGACATATCTCCTGATGATCGCCGTTGTAAAAACAGCAGGAGCTGAAACACCTCCAGTCATATCTGCAGTGTTATTCAGCCGAGCAACACACACACACACACACACACACGCACGCACACACACACACACACACACACACACACACACACACACACACATACGCAGTGGGGCTGGCTGGGAGCTGGAGGAACAATGCCACCAGAGACTGTCTACAACAGCTTCAGGGCTTTCCTTAACCTCGGCCCTGCCTTGCTCCTCATTCAATCTGTTGGGATCACACACACACACACACACACACACATACACACACACACACACACACAGAGAGACACACACAAAGCGTACTCAGGAGTGAAGAAAATGAACAATGAAATTCCCCATTGCCCGCTACACACTGCTCA
>JASCQX010000157.1:29176-42874 GCA_030264415.1 Sardinella fimbriata
GTGAGTGAGTGAGTGAGTGAGTGAAGGCATACATTTATCTTTTCTTTTCTTTTCTTTCTGTCTCCCTGTGCAGGTATCACACAGGTTCCCTGGCCTTTGGCTCTCTGATCCTTTCCATAATCCAGGTGATCAGAGTCCTGCTGGAGTATCTGGATCACAAGCTCAAAGGTGAGGCAGCAGATTCTCACTTGTGTGTGTGTCACCCGTGTGACCCCAGCCAATCATCTAATCCTGTTATGTGTAGAAAATCAAAAGCTAATATAGTGCTTTATAGTATTTAATGTGTCTTTATAGTATTTAATGTGTCTTTATAGTATTTAATGTGTCTTAATGTGTCTGCTGCTACTACTGCTATGGCTACTGCTATTGCTACAACCACAACCATTGCTGATGCTTTGTGTGTGTGTTTTCAACTGTTTATAACGTTTTTCATTGTTGCTCTTTTCACTATAGGAGCTCAAAACAAATGTACAAAGTTCCTTTTGTGCTGTCTTAAGTGCTGTTTCTGGTGCCTGGAGAAATTCATCAAATTCCTCAACAGGAATGCATACATCATGGTACGTCAGGTCTCACAGAGCTACATCCCATGAGGAATATCTCTGATGTGGACTTCAAAACGATCACTCAGCCATAACAGTATCTTAAACTGTTCCTTATGAAAACAGGAAGTGATGTCATTTATTTCTTTATCATTTAATCATCTTAATCATTTGGTCTCATCAGGTAGCCATATATGGCAAAAACTTTTGCACTTCAGCCCGAGATGCCTTCTTTCTTCTAATGAGAAATATCATAAGGTAAGACAAATGGGTTTTAAGGGACAAGATACTGAATGTTTAAATCCTGTGAAACTTGAATTATGTCTCTGCCACATGTGTCCTGCTCAGTGCATGTTTTGCTCTCATCCTTATAGGGTTGCTGTCTTGGACAAAGTCACCGACTTCCTGTTGTTTTTAGGGAAGCTTCTCATTGTAGGACTAGTTGGTGAGTGAAAGCGTTCTTCCTAGAGAAATGAGTGCTCTTCCTGGAGAAATTATTTTGATCACTGAAAATCGAGTTTCCATGAGCCACGATTCCATGATTGATCAGGATGGTGGATTTTATAGAGATTCAACCAGTTAAAGTAGTCAAAGTTGTCAAGTAAATAGTCAAGTCAAGTCAAGTAGTCAGGTCAAATACCTGTGTACTGTATACACTTGGTGAATTAAAGTGATTCTAATTCGGATTCTGATCTCCCACGTTCTGTCTTGTAGGGGTCTTTGCCTTCTTTTTCTTCTCTGGAAGAGTTAAGGCTTTTGAAGACACGGCACCCACTCTGAACTACTACTGGGTTCCCATCTTGGTAAGGCATTCATCTTCTCATCTACTCCCTCATGCTGCATGCAGCCACATAAATAGCACTCTCTGCTAACCTCAACATAAAGGCCTTTCATTGGCCATAATTGCTGGGGATGTGTTTGTTATTACTGCCCAAATGTCTTCATTCATCTTTAATGTTTTAGTTTTTTACTGAGGCTATTTGAAGATTGATCTTGAAAAGAAAGAGAGCATGAGCTCCTTGTCTTATCATCTCTATGATGTCTGACAGAACCTTGTATTTGTGTGTGTGTGTGTGTGTGTGTGTGTGCTTGTGTGTGTGTGTGTGTGTGTGTGTGTTTTCCCCCTGTTCAACAGACGGTTGTTGTTGGATCCTATCTCATAGCCCATGGCTTCTTCAGCGTCTACGCCATGTGTGTGGACACACTCTTCCTCTGCTTCTGTAAGTCGGCAGACCACCACACCACTCGTGTCTATCTCACACAGGCTCAGGGGCTTGCAGCTACTCTGACACATGCAGGATGAAGGCCATTCTGTCACTCACAAGAGGAACTGAAACCTTGCTGGTGCCTCCTGTCTGTGGTGGCTAGTTGCATCCTCAATGAAAAACACTAGATACCTTCACTCCTCTGTGCTTTTTTGTCTGGTAGTAGCCTATGTGTTCCCCTGGGCTTTGGTTACATCTATGATATGCCTCTGGGGAATATTCAATACACATTACCTTTTAGATCTGCACTAATCATTGCCTTTCATCTTCTCTTTATTGTTCTAAACTATGTACACTTGGAAGCAATGCCAGGGTCGTTCACACAGATGACATGTGTAACTACATGGCGCATGCTCTTGCTAACCTGTGCTTTTTTTTTATTATTTTTTCGTCTTTTCCCCACTGACGTATTTCCTTCTTCTCTTTTCTCTTTGTGTTTTGTCTTTGTCATTTCTTCCATTTTCTCTGTAATCCTCCTAAACACTGGCACTTCTGACACTCTCCAAACTAACTTCTTCTTTACATCTGATCAAATCTGTCTTCCTACTCACATTGCTATATCTACGCATGTCACTCTCCACTTCGATTTTGTATTGGGTTTCACACACAAACATTCACATGCTATCTTCCATACACACATGCATACTATATACTGTACTCACACATGTGCGCGCGCACGTATACACACACACACACACACACACACACACACACACACCAACGGCCCTGAAGGTGAGGATCTGGAGAGGAATGATGGCTCTGCAGCAAGGCCCTTCTACATGTCTGCGGAGATCCACGATATATTTATCAAGGGCGACCAGGCCCCACCTCAGGAGCAGGAGGATAAGGACGGCTAGCCCACTGATGAGTAGAGTTTGAGAAGACAGTGCTGAGGTCATTCAGCCTTCCTCCAAATCAGAACACAGCACTTGGCAAAAAGTCAGACATACTGAGGGGGAAATATTTGGTTAAATATGCATGACCTCAGTAATCATGAGCGGTTATCAGAAGTAAACCTTTGGTTGTGATGACACATAGCATGTTGATAGCCTATCCTTGAAAATGAGTTTGGAAAAGGTAAAATTCCTTATGAAAACATGCCCTGAATGTCTACAGTGTCAATGCTGTCTCGCATGCAGTACCTGTTTGAGTTTCCTATCGTTATGCGAACACACTGGTCTCTCTTTCTCACTCCCCCAACCCAAAGTGAAAGGCTTGTATGAGCGCACAGAAGCCCCCCACCCAAAGGCTCATTATACATCTGTGCCTCTGGGTGCTGTTTGTTTCATTTCCCTCTTTCTGTCTTCTACACAGTGGAAGATTTAGAGATGAATGACGGCAGTGCAGAGAGACCCTACCTGATGCCTGACAATCTACTCAAAGTCCTGAAGAAAAAGAACAAAACCGAAGCGCAATAGTGCGCCCCCAAGTGGTATGCGAAGGTGTTACTCTGAGGCAGAGGATGACTGGAGCACATGTCGGCTGTACATCTCGATAAAGCTGGTCTTTCTAAAACTGCCATATAAACTGTACATAGTGAAGTATAGTACCATATTTGACCTCAACAGCTGGCTTGGATTGTCTTTAATAAGAAGACAGAACACAATACTACATTGCTATGCAACTTGATGACTGGACACTTTTCTGCATGAGAATTACAGTTTTAGTTGACTGACATGACACCAAAGGCATTTTGATTTTTTTTTTTTTTTTAATTATGTTTTTATTTTATTTTTTTTTATTCCTGACTTGTGTCTTTGGCAAAAAATTACATTGCAAAAAAGAGCCTTAATTTGAGTGACCTATTGAGTAGACTCATGATTCGTTATTTTAGCATATCAATTTTTTCTACTTGCATAAATGTTGTCTTATGTTGAAATTCAGTGGCCACATTGGACTTGTAGTCCATATTTGTCCAAACAGAGTAATGCTTTGTGATCTGCTGCCAATTTCAAATGTGCCTTATCCCATCTCTATACAGGTAGCTGTAGGACACAAGTTTAAGCCTTTCAAATATCTGTGCAATGTTTTTTTATATATATATTTTCTTTACTTTTACATCTGCCAAACATTGAATTTAACAATACAGGTAAGTTAACCTTTTATTTGGAGCTGGTGCTGAGAAGATTCGTAATCTGCCCTCCAGTATAAAATACGTTTATGTGTTTTAGTTTTGGTTCTGCATGGAGAACTGACTTGTATTTATGGTGTATTTGTAATAGAAATAAAGGTGAAATGTTTGTACTGACATTCCTTTTCATTTTATTCTCTTTATCCTTCATATCAGTAAATAAGTCGAGTCAAACAATATATCCAAATAACTGATCCTAATAATTACCAAGGATCAGTTCACATTAACACACTGACATGCCATTTGTTGAGAAAAGTTTAATGTTGAGTAATTTGTTATCCCTCCAGTAGAGGGTGCTATCAGAATACACATCGCAGAACCATACAACAGATTGTGCTACTCAAGTTTGGTGCTAGTCATTTTTATCAATAAGCTGACAAACCCTCAGTAAACTGAAATATGGACTACAGATATGTGTTAGGCCTACAGTTTATTGATATTGGAATGGAATCATTTTGTCTCTTTTATTTTGAGATGGCCTAGCCTAAAGTTTTTGTTTGTCTTTAAGGATATTCACAGTGGCATGTCTATATTTGCAGCAATCCTTGTGGTAAAGAATTGTTGCATCTTGTTCCAATGCCTCAGTTGCTGTGTCTGTGCATCAGGAGCCAGAAATCTAATACAGGTTGCATAACTTGCTTACACCCTCTCAGGCCACTGTCTAAACACTGCAGCTGGGCGTGTCAGGGAAGCAAGAGGATGACGCATGTTTAGAGACACGGGACACTCTAAAAGACATCCCGTGGCTAATGCAATCACTGCAACAATCTCCTCGTGCTAACAGGCCTTAATACCTCATATTTGATACCCAGTACCAGAGAGGGATTACCTGGTGTGTGCTGGTAGTTAGGCTACTACTCACATTAGGTCTACAGACGAAACTCAGGAAGATCATGTAATGCCATTGAACACAAACATAGTCTAGGGTGTGTATCATCACATATTTCATACAAAACTCTGATACAAAAATGCAATCAGTGATAGAAAAGATCTGAACCATCAACCATCCGAATTTAAGTCTGTCTTGGACTTTGGTTACAAGATAAAACATCAGCTTTTACAAGATTGACCTAGAAGACATGAGTCAGTGTGTGATGACCCACATGCCATCAGATTCCTTGCATTCTCTTTCCAGTGGAATCTGAGGTCTGGTTCATTTCGGAGATGTTTCAGACCTCATGCATTTACTGTGACATTCTGTTGTTTGCAAGCTATATCTTTGGCACAGGAGGTCAAGGAGGGATGATTATTCAGATACAGATTAATACTTTCCATGTCATGTTTTGAGAATATAAAATGTCTAGATTATCTCTCCATTGGGTTATATTATGCCTCCCTCCATCACTTTTCTTATCTGGTCTAAATACTGTACACTAGGCCTTAAGGTCTGAATTTCCTTATGCTTCTCAACATAGGCAGGCCCAATGATCAGTTTTGGTGTAGTTGAATGGAGAAATACTATGGCAAAGTCTGGAAAAACTAGAACCAAGAAATTGTGCTTTGAAAACAGTATAAAAATTCTATGAAGGTGTATGTCAACAGGCTATCGACTGTCATAGGCAGATACAAAAAAATAATTGTTTTTAATCTTGCTATTGGATAAAATATTTTCCAAATCTGGCTACGTTATTTTTAGTCCCAATTTTTGTGATTTCACTGTAAAAAGTAAAGGAGCCGTGTGTAAGAAATAGGCCTACATATAAATGAATCATAAAATGGCCCTGACATATCCGACACTAAGGAATCATGATCATTTCAAATACTTATCACTGACAACAGCGATCCAGCCTGGATATTCCCATTACAGCAAAAAATGGGAAAAAAATCCTTGAACAAAGACACAAGGTCAATTTCATGAACTGCAAAAAGTCCGGATCTCAATCCAATTGAAAATCTGTGGTGGAAGTTGAAGAAAATGGTTCATGCCAAGGCTCCAACCTGCAAAACTGATCAATGCAATTAGAGACAGTTGTAGCCAGATTGATCAAGACAAATACTGTTTGTCACTCATTAAGTCTATGCCTCAGAGACAGCAAGCTGTGGTAGAAGCCAGAGGTAGTGCAACAAAGTAGCCTACCAGTGGTATGTTGAAGTGTTATTTTGTTTGTTAGTTTTGCATGATTCCATAATTTTTTCCTCGAAAATGAGTGATTCCATATTTTTTCCCTCTGCTTGTTCTGAAAAAAGCAACTGTTACTAACTCATTTTTTTATTGATTTCCTTTAATGTTTCCTATAGCCTGAAAGTAGCCATTTGAAATGAACTTAGTTTTGTGTCTGTGATCAGCCTTTTTTCTAACAAAATCAAACAATGGAATGAACATCTTCCAAGACTGGTGATTCCATAATTTTTGCCAGGGGCTGTAGTCAAGTGGCCAAGCTGCAACCAGTGTGCCCTTGGATGAAAGTACCTTTTGCCTTATTGAGGTTTGGGTCACTTTCTCTGTGACCAGAGCGCTCATTTAGTTGGAACAGTAGCTTATTCAGGTCCTCTGCCAATTTGCCAATTATAAGTAGACAAAACAAGGCTCAGACAAACAAAATCTTGTATGACCTAGTTTCTATCTCTTTCCTTGTAGCAGGCTCTATTCTGTGCAAGGAGTTTACAAAAGATATTCAGGTGCACATTCGAATTGGTCACACTGAGGACTTTTCATGAGTAAAATAGACAAATTCGTTACCAGGCTGTAGTGGAAGGGACCCAAACCGAGTAGACTTGCCTCTCAAACAACGAGAATTTGCGTCAGTCGGTGAGTGAGCGCGTGTAAGTTTTCTGTTTGGAGTCCCTGCGGGTTTGACAGTAGTCCACACGCCCTCCTGTGAACTCACAAATAGGGTCCTCTCTTTCTGTGTAGACACCACCCACCTGACAGACATGCACTCACAGGTGAAGTTACTCAATGAACAGAGATCGTCTCTACTGTGGGTGAGGACGGACACTCAGTGACTGGGATCGTGCACTAATTTGGACCCGTTTTTAGAGTAAATTCAGTGTTTTGGAAATATCTTCGATGAAAATAATTTCAGTGGTATATGCTTGAAAGATGTGATAAATATTGCACGATTAAGAAAATGCTTTTAATAATTAAATGTTACTTCAAATAGATGCAGATTTATTTGGGTGAATAACAAGTTTCTAAATTAATATCATGCAGCCGTAAAGTATCGCGTTGTTCTCTCTGAAGCGGGTTACTCGGCATATAGCTAGCCTATACACATATTCAAATTACCGAGATATCACTGAAATGGATGGGATCAACGTTACTCCTTGAGAGATCCACCACCGAAGAGCGCCGGAAGATGGGAAAATGGCAACTGACTATGGTAATTTTACGCACTACAATTTCTATTATTCCTCGTGTTTTTCAGAGTGTTTACCTTAGCCTATGAAGATTTTTTATGGAAATTCGTGGTATCTATCTCCCAGCCCTCAAACTGCCATTTTAGCCTATTTGTGCGTGTGTATTTTCTGCCCTTCGTTGTTAAACCGTGTCAACTCTGTGGACTGCATGCTCTTGAAATAGTGGCGCATATCAAGTTCAGACACAGTGAGAAGGGAGGCCATCGTTCCATTTAAACACCTGTTCGTCATAAGTCAGTAATGTGGGTCGAGCTGCAGGCAAGGATGGCGGACGGACAGTCGGGAGGTTGGCGGAAGGTCGGTTGTCCACTGTCAGTTTCACTGCTTGGCCTGAAACTCCTGAGCAGACAACATTGTCTTTGTAAATCAGGATTCAGGAACGACACGTTTGAAAACTGCTTGACAGTACAACTTTTGCTGAGTTTGCTTTTGCTACACAGAAATCTATGCATACTTATTTCACCTGCCATGATGGTGGGTGTAATTCCCTTCTTTCAATACAAATCACACAGGAAGTATAACATTAGCCTAAGGGGTTTCACATGGAGCGCAAGGTAGCCTTCACGATTTCGCCTCAATATTGCTACTGACCAGAGAAGACGCATTGAGCTACAGACAGTTTTATAATATTATTTGGAGAAATTGTTGTTAATTTCATCCTTTAGGGGCACCTATGGCCTCATCATATGTGATGATGGCCTATAACTGCTGTCTGACTCACCAGAAAAAAAACGGGTCAATTCAGGGCAGACCTAAGTTTAACATCTTCATTATGGCCATCATGTGCCTTGTTCACCTCTGAGAGGAAAGAAGGCAAACGGCCAGCCAGCCTCTTGTCACAGAGAATATTTTCAGACAGGTCTAGCCAGACGTTCTAGCACAACCTCAGCAAAAAATATACAAACTCTTCCCACCTTGAGAGTGGCCTCTTAATAGCTAAACGTTTTTAGTGCAATTATTAACTTGACTCCTTATTTTCATTTTGTGTCATGTGTTTTGCTGCAAGTGCTTTAATCATTAGATCTGCGTGTGTCTCTATTGAGGACATGATGTACAGTCTTCCAGCTTGGTTGGCTCTTGTCATGTGAAATCTTTGAGATTTGAAAACTGATAGGAGCCTTTGTCTGGCTGGCTGTGTAACTCTGAGCCATTATTTCCCGTGCCTAGATATTTGAACACGTGAGGCAGAAGCCTGTGACGTGCCTTGTCATTCTAATGCATGTATCAATTCATCTGTTAAGAAACCTGACAGCTCAGTTTTCAAGAAAGCTGGAACAAAGTCAAGGATAGCAAGCTGAAGAGAAAAGAAATATATAAAAAGTTATACGTCTGCAGTTTTGTAGAAAGCAGGGGGTAGGTTAAATAAATGACGTGAGTGAACATTATGTAACCGTTGAATAGGTGAATAAAGATGTGAGATGAAGAGAGCCTGCTTATTGAAGTGCAGATTTATGCTGATGCTATGAATTGGGTTACATCCCACCGCCCACTCCCAGCCTTTGTTAAAGGTTGATTAGGCTCAGTGTCTCAAAGCAGCTGTATTTCATTATCTTTTCTCTTCATATGCTGGGTCTGTCATCTGTCCTTTTTGTGTCGGAGCTCCACAAGTGTCTCCTCCTAATGAATAGGCTTCCGTCTCTTTACTTGGTAAAGTAGGCCTGAGCCAGTTGGCAAAAGGGACTCACTTAAGTGTAAAGAGGGAAGAAACAGGAGAAGACATTAATGACAAGAAAGATGGCTCTCCACATTTCCCTTTTTTCAGACAATCATCTTTTTTTCAGACACAATCATCAATTTTAAAATACTGAAATGTTATAATCAAACTACACATTTTAATTTTACATATGAAGATCTCTTTTCCAAAATGATATACATCCGTTTTCAAAAATGCTCAAAAATGATGTAGGCTATTTTTATTGTTTTTCTCAGCTAATATCAGAAAAATCACTGTTGTTTTGTTTGAATTCAGTAAGGACACGTCTGATAACATCAACCCAGCTGGAATTGTGCCCAATGTTACCTAAGAATATAATTTAAAAAATATTTAAGAAAATGACAGTTTAATGGCTGTTATAACGTTTTGGAAAAGAACTCTTCATATACAAACACAATATTTTCCCTTTTTTGAGAGGAGCATACCTCTGTTATTTTAGCCCACCAGCATATATGGGCTGGTCATGTCCACTCAGTCTGGTGATTTAAAAGGCCGGCCTACATTACCCTAGGCCAGGACTGATTATTATAGGTTTGTACTAGACAGTGGTTTTGCTGACCCTTTAAAGCTTCTGCTTAGCGTGCGAGCTAAATTTAGGCTTAAGTAACAAGCCACCAGAAGCTTTGTTGATGCTTTGTCATGTCTGTGTGAGATTGACCGAATTTGGATGAGGGAACACTACCGTATACCCTAGGGGGCTGTGGGCAGACCCTGCAGCATATTTGTTGTAAGCAACTCTGTGCTACTTTTACACACCTATGTGTGTGTTTCAAAAACACCTGGGAATGGTGGCAAGGTCAAAGATCTGGTGAAAAAATTGAAAAATTTGGGGCACTTGGGGCACTCTTACTCAGGGCACGCCAAACAATTGCAGGTCAAAGATCTGGTGTTTGGTGTTGGCCCTCTATTAAGCTTCATCAATCTTTTTTTTTTTAATCTGTATGTTCTCTCTTGACTCTGACACAGACACTGTGTCTGCTCTTTATGTAGTCCACAAGAATTTGGGTAAAGGAGGCCTGGAAAGTCAAAACCACCTCAATGATAAGACAGACACATTCAGTTTGTTGTCAGCAACCTCACACACTTCCCCATGTGTCCTGCAGGACCCTGTTCAGGAGTGGGGTGAGGAGTTTGAGGACGGCGCCGTCTATGGGATCACCCTGCGCAGGGAGTCCGTACCGGCAGTGGCGGACGCCAATGAGGCAATGCCCTCCAACAGTTTTGTTCAGTACCGGACGTGTAAGATGCGTCGCCTGAAGGCAGCTACTCTGGAGCGGCTCGTGTCCCAGCTGGTAGACCCGCCGCTGAACTCTGCGGAGCGAGACTTCGCACACATCTTTCTGTCCACCTATCGATCCTTCACCAACACCAGCACACTCATTGAGTTAATCTTTAATAGGTGAGCTGGCTAAACAAAAGGTATTGTTAGTCTGACATCTATGGTTCAGTTTCTAACTCTTTCATGGGGTTGCTTCAAATCTCCTTTAGGTGCAAAAGTCCCTCAAATAATTTCAGGCTCCTAAGCTGAGGTAATAGTCACAGAGATGTGTCTGTATTGGCAGAGATGAAAGCCACACTTGAAGTGTTTTGTCATTACCTCTTTAAAAAACAGCACTTTTTTTTAGAGAAGCTTGTGTTTTGACTTGGGAGGGTCGACTTGTTTTTGCCGTGTCCTCACTCACAAGGCACAAAATCAGCACCTTTACTGTGGAGACATAATAAGCATTCTGCCAGGGTTATTAGGCCTTATGCAACGCCTAGCTCAACTCAGGGCCATCCACCCACAACAATGAGCTCACTTGTGTAGCTGGGTGTCTACTCTCCCATTATCCACTATTTTTGTGTCTGTCTAACAGAGGCAGCCTCAGCAGCTCCGAAGCTGACCTCCAGAGGTGTCAAAAGAGGTAAGTCCTGCTGAGTTGATCCTCTAATTAATGACTGGTTTATTCTAGACTACAATGGTGAGGGGGGAAAATGCATTCCATTATGGAATAGCGGTACGTTCTTGTTGTCACATGATTTAAGTATTTTTCTTTTTTTTCTCCCCCACCAGTCCTCTGGAGGCTTTAGTGCAAACGTGGTTGGAAGAGTTCAGTGACGACCTTTGGGACCCTCCCCAGCATCCATCGCTACGCTTCCTCTCTCTGCACCTGAGACAGCACCCCTCCCTGCGTGCTTTAGCTCAGCGTTCCGAAGCACTCCTCAAGAGGTTCCAAACTCAAGGTACTGCAGAACACACAGTACATCTCTATAAATCCTCTACAAATCAAACAATTCTACAATTGCAGAATTCAAGATTCAGTAACTTCTGTAACTTGTTCACAAATCTGCTTTATAGGTAGAAATGGAAATCATTTTCCCCGGATGTTTGGAGTATTCCCTCTTTATGATTATTTGCATTCTCTTGCTTTGGCCTCCTCACAGAAAACATAAACAATAGGAAAGCTAGTCTAGTTGAAGAGTCTGATCCAGATGAAGAAGAACTAGAACCAGATCGACCGCTGGACCATCGAGGCCTTATGGAGTTCTCTGTGGAGGGCATTGCTGAGCAGCTCACTAGGATGGACTCTGTGAGTGTTACATGCCACATCCACCACCAGCAATGTTTTTAGCAAAGATCATTGAATACCTTCTCTGCTTTTTAATTTCTTTTGACTCATTACGACTACTCAAAGAGATGAGGCTCTGAAAGAAGCAGTTGCCAAGGTAACATCCCTCTAAACTGTCCCATTTGCCCTTCAGGAGCTTTTTGTAAAGGTGGTTCCATTCCAGTGTTTGGGCTGCGTCTGGTCTCAGCGTGATAAAGAGAACCTCTCGCCCACCATCCGTGCCACCATTGCTCAATTCAATGCCGTTACCAACCAGGTCATCTCCTCCATCCTGTGCCAACTAGCAAGTTCCAGTCCGACCTCCATGCGCTGCCCCAGTCAACCCCATGTCCAGAGAGCAAAGGTCATTGACAAATGGATAAAGGTGGCTCAGGTGAGCAGTAATGGTCAAGTAATGGTCACTCTCTGTTCAGTGCCTTATTCTTATTGATGACCATAAATGTGACAAATGTTTTTGTTTTTTTTGTAGGAGTGTAGGCAGCTGAAGAATTTTTCCTCGTTAAAAGCAATTCTATCAGCCCTACAGTCAAATCCCATCTACAGGCTAAGAAAGACCTGGTCTGCTGTTAGTAGGTGAGCATTACATTGCCGGTTATGGAAAGTTTTTTTCCATTTCCATTTCACTGTTTCTGTTCGACATGATAAATGTGTTCCTCACTTACATGACATTTTGTTTACGTCATTCATGACTGGAGTGTTTTTTCTTCTGACAGAGAGAGCTTGGCCACTTTTGAAAGCCTTTGTGAAACGCTACCAGATGAGAACTGTGTGTTAACCAGCAGGGAGATCTTGACAGAGGTGAGGGGAGAAAAGGCATGGGACACCCAGTTACACACCCAGACAGGCTAACAGCGAGGTGTACAGTCAAAAGCAGAAAAAAAACTGAATGGGACTGAGCATGCAACTTGTCCACAAAAATGTCTGTCAATCACCCACACTGTAAACATGACAACTATTATAGCCTCATTGGCATTATAGGTTACATAATGTATTTGACCTCTGGGGGGTGTTTCCCATATGTCTCTTATCTTGGTCATTATTTCAAAGTTAATGTTTTGTGAACCACCACAGAGTTGAGTGTTCATTAACCTTAGCTTTTGCCCCTTCCTATGCTGGGACATAAACCTTCTACTTTAAATAATCAGTATACTTGAGAGCTTCTTTGCAAAGTAGTCCATTCAATGGTATTTTTGCAATTCTAATTTGACACCACAATCTAATTTAGTCCTTTATGAAAGCCCCCCAAACAAAGGCAAGTTTAGAGTTGTAGTATCCAGGGGGTTGGAGGTTATGAGACAGAGACTGGTCAAATCAATATTATTGTCTTGCATGGAGATGTTTGCTAACCAGGACCATGGCAAGTTTAGCCCACATGATTAAAGAATGAGTTTCAGGTGCTCCCTGTCCCAAGGACTTATTTTGTCTGTGTAAACAGTACTTTGCATGGAAGCGCTGTTTTAGCTCAATGTTCTCGCCGTGTTCCTTTAGATGAAAGTACCATTGTTCACATGGACTTTTAAAACATCAAGAGGTTAGGAGTACCGGAATGCCTCTGCTTGCTTACAACACTGAGCTTTTAGTAATTAAGGACTCGAGACAACATTCTGACTGAGGGACTTGTATAAATTCTTATGAAATAATGGTAGCAAAGAACACAGTAGAGAAACCCACAAGAAATATTTCCAGATAAACAGGAGATGAGAGAAAACAAACATGTGTGTTTTAGTGTTAATATGATATCCTTTGTTTTGGTTTAGGACGGAAGTCAACCAGCTATGGAGACCATTTCTCCCAAGACACTGAAAAGATGCAGCATCTCAAGACAAATAGTAAGAACTCTTTTTGCCTCACAGAAATAATCAGGCACTTACTTGGAAATTGGGGGCAAAAGTATATTAATCTTTGCACTGAAATAAAAAAAAGTCCTGAGTCTGAAGTTGAACTTAAATTGGACTTTGGCTGGCATGATTGGAGCATGATTTCTTAGGAACGTAAAGATAAAATAGTCAAATGTACATGTACAGTATATTCATGTTAAAACTTAACTATTTCTACCAGAGCCTACTAAGGAGAAGTGTTA
>JASCQX010000174.1:6992-20787 GCA_030264415.1 Sardinella fimbriata
TGCCCTTGGAATATTACTGATGGTCTACAGCGCACAGCACACATCACTCCAGCGGCCCATGAGTACACTGTCACAGCCAGTCACAGCATGTCAATGGGAAGGACTTTGTGTGGGAGGGAAAATGCACTGGGTTGGCTTGTCTCTCCTGCACAAGCCAAAAAGAAAAACACTCTTCACAGTGGTCAAACTATCAACTGACTTAGTCAGATTTGTATTACTCTGAAGTATCCCTTTTCACTGGAGGCTAAAGAGAGGGATTCCATTGAGGACTAACGGTTGACAGACAGGGGCACTAAACGGCCATGGATGGGCCATTTCCCCATGTGTAATTATGGCCGATTGTGCGATGATAATTTTGTCCTAAAATACACACTCTGTGCGTCACTTACTGAAGTGAGAGCAGTATTTTGTCGAGCCAGAGCTCTTGTTGGGAGTCAGTGACTGCGAGATTGCAGTCTCGCCCAGGCATCTGGCCAGTCGAATGCTTCTCTTCATGCTTCATTCTTCAAAACCACAAGTATTCTACACATAACTTAGAATAGTGAATCACCTCCGGGTTTACATTCAGTGCAATGTATTTTGCGTTAGGAGGAGGTTCACTGTCTGTTTGACTATTGCTTCAAATTCAGTATCAAGTTTAGATTCTTGGCTTCTCTTTTATTTTATGGTTTTGATGATCAAATTTCGCCATCTATGTACTGAATATTGTTAGTTTCATCAAGTCTCTAATGTGTGAAGAGCATAAAGGTATTTCATCCAAAAAATCTCTCTGTCATCACCAGATGTATGTTACATAAGTTGTACTTGTCTGTTGTTTATCAGTGTTTTATCTCCATGTCCTATACTCATGAGAATTACAGGGGGATCTTCATGGCTCATACAGTATTGAGGTGAATAGCACTGAAAACTTCTCAAAAAAAAAGAACACCTTTCTCCTTTGTATGCATTTTAGCCTCTCTCCATAACTTTTAACACTATGGGTCTTGATTGCTGGACATGAAGACGTTCGTTTTTATTATATTGTTATTATTTTCAGGATGATGATGGATTCTCTCTCTTGCTTGGAATCTAACTGATCCTCTTTTTTCCCAAACACTCTTGGGATCTTAGCGTGAATGACTGACTGACTGACAGCACAATGTTAACACGGCTAGGCAATAAACAAGAGCCTGTCCGGCCACAGCAGCCTCAACAAAGGGATGCCTGGTTGTGTGCATCTGTGCTTGGATTCAGGGCTGGTGGCTCCTGTTCTGTGCTGGTCCTTTGGTTCAACATGCAAAAATAAGCCTGTCGTTCTTAGCCTGGCTGTGCTTACTCATCAACTCCTAAGATTCTGTGGGACAGGAGTTGGGGGATGAAGGGCGAATGCTGACCGTACTCTTACTGCAAGAGTTTGTAGCAAAAAAAAAGAAAATAAACAAATTAATTATTACTACCATAACAATTGATAATCAATATTTTATGAGACAAGCACATATTTTAATGACTAGGATTTCAGTATATATTATGCTATACAAAGTTAGACTGTGTATGTCAGGGTTTTTGGATTAGTAATTAATAAAAACTTTAAAAGAACTGCATTAAAACTATTATTGTCTCTATATTTTTTATAATGTTCTGAAGTTTTTTGTTTGTTTATTTGCTTCTTTTTTTTTAATCAGTCCTTTTTGTGTCACCCATGTTCACAACATTGTAAGGCAATGAGAGTGCTTTCAGAAAGGGGTCAAATCTGCTCAGTGAGGGAAAGATATGAGTCGGGTGTCCAAAGCAGGTAGGAGTGGGTGCCTTCAAAATGATGAGCTCATGAATGCTGAAAGCTGAAAATGAAAAGTTTAAAGGCAATGCCCAGTTCTGTAGCAGTTTGCATCAGTACACTTAATATTTACACACTAACATGATTTTGTCCAGTGTGCAAAGAATTACAATAAAATATAACTGCTTTCTCACTAATCACTTTTGGTCCTTGGAACTAATTAAAAAAAAAAAAAAACAACTGTCAACGCCAGTCATCACAGGCCTGTTAGATTGATAAGGCAACACATAATCTGTTATTCATCAAATTCATGTTACATATCGGCTAGATTTCCTTCTTATGGATAGTGATAGCAATGCTAGAAAACAATCGTGGATAAATCTGTCTTTGTAGGTCACAGACGAAGACACCTTTAGACGAGAAAGTAGGCCTATGCGCTCCTTTTGGTGGCATTCCATTGAGAAATTCCACTGATAAAGTCCAACTGTTTTGGTCTCACACACTGCGTCACCAGAAAAACAATGACACAATGACAAAGCTGCTACAATATTGTCCAATCGATTGAATGCGAAGTCTTAGACGATCTTCAGAAAATATATTTATTATTTAAACGAACAAATTGATGCATTTCTCTATCGGATATCCACCAGTGGGTAAATTATGAGAAAGTTAAACGTGCATTTAATTTGAGTGGGCCGTGATGTAATAAATAAATTGAAAACAGCTCAAGTTATTTAGTCACTTTTTGAATGAAATGCGTCTCTGGCAGTCAGTCAGTTGTGATGACACTGACTTGTCTGCTGTGGAACACGGTCTATGATTGGATCCCGGCACCACAGAGGAGGGTTTAGACGCTACTGTCAGCTGCCAGCAGACCAGCCAAGAAAGCTGGCGGAGATAGCTGCAGGTAAAAGGATCAAACCGCACATCAACAAAACGCGTTTTTGAGAAATATTTATGGCCATGGAAATCAACGTTCCTGCTGAACTAGCCTCAAAGAGAAATATTAATATCGACAGAAACTAAACGTTGACGTTACGTCGTGAGAAAATTAGTCAGTCAAACGTGTGCAACACCTTGTGCTTGGCAGAAGAAAAGCCCGTTGTCACCGTTTTGTGGACGACACGCGTTTTCCTAAGGAACTTCGAAGATAGCGGCCCGTTTTCAGACCAGCCACAAACAATGAAGCCAGTTAAACGAGGTAAGTACAAATGGGTTATATTTTCCCTTTTTCGTTGAAGCTGTATTCTGTTTCTGGTGAGGATTCCGCCTGTTGGTTTTAAAAGGAATGTGGCTTTTTGTCGTGAGCAAATGCAGCGTGTGTGTTTGTGTTTGAATTTGGAGGGACAGCTAACCAGCTAGTTGTCTTTAGAAGCGAGCATGGTGTCCATCTGGCGGAGCCACGGCGAACAGTCGTGTTGGCTTTGGTTGTGCGTTTGCATGAGGACTCTTTGTACATTTATTTAAGGAATGTAGGGCACCACGCTAACAGATTTAAACGTTTTAGTCGGTCGGATTTCCAGCAAGTGATTATTTATTATGCTCTCTCTGGGTCGTGAAATCTGGCTTATTGATATAACCTTATCACAGTGAAAGATGTTACATTTGATCGTATGCTGATGTTAACGTTATGTAAACCCCTGGTCGCCTCGTCGCATCAAAGAAGGGAATTGCTTTCCTAGCTTGCGAGTTTGAATTGAAAGGGGGATTTCCAGTCGTCGTCCTTCTGCATTTAGCTAGCGTGTGGCATTGTTTGCTAGCTAACGTTAGCTCATGGTAGCTTGTCTTGAAAAGTTTCCCTTGTCTGCTGGAAATTCCAGGCCCTAGAAATCAGCATGTGTGGCGAATAACGTTTGACATGAATGTAATGCATAGTTTGCTTTATGACCCATTTTCCTTTCCGAAGCTTAGCACTACCATATGGTACTTATATTCTAACTTAACTTAAAAGGGACATTTGGGTAACGTAAACATTAACCAAAGAAGTGGAGGAACAAAAGTAAGCCATGGTTACTTTGTTAGCATAACTTAGCGAGCTAGCTTGCTAACGGATTCAAAGAAACAATGGATGGCGACCCAGTAACTATATCTCTAGTTCCAAAACTAACAATAAAACGACTTTTGCCGGTAATAATGAGCCCACCATTTTTAATTATCTTGGTTTAATATGACGGTTTAAGGTATGTGTCGGGGTAACGTTGTAGAACTGCAGTGAACCACATTTTATGTTTGGTAATTTGCGAGTTAAGAAAGTTTTTTCCCCCCACACTGTTTGACAGGGAAGGATTATCTCAACCCAACCCACGCACCCCGACCAAGAACATCTGTCAAGTCTTTCAACGTTATTTCCATGTGGCTAACTTACGAAACTAGACAATGCGTCGAAGTTGCATTATTTATCTTTTTTTCTTTTTTTTTTTTAATACTAATTACTGCAATCGAGACAAGACTTGAGATTTGACACGCAACAACATGCGTCGCAAACAGGTCTCTTCACTCTGTTAAACCAGCTTCAGTTCGCTAGACTTGAAACAAAGCATTTTTTCCTTCAAATTTCAGCGACCTTTAAACACAATATCACCACTAGCACACGTTGCTGGCTAAACATGAAGTTGAAAAGACGTAAAGACTTGTCTATTGAGGGGGCCAGTAATCGCAAATCCTCGGTGTTTCAGATGCATATTGACGCACACCATCTCCTTTGTTAGCAGAATGAGACTCAGGAACTCCCACATTCTGGCTTCTTCGGAGGGTCTCGGGTTACACCAGCAGACAGGGACATTTTGGGCTACTGCAATTCCCAGTCTCCCAGCAAAGCAGGGCCAACTCGAAGCATTGTTTTTGAAGCGTATGAAAAGCACCAATCACAATTAAATACACTCAAATGATTAACCATCCACAAGTTCAGCAATAAAAAGGGGGAACTATCATAATTGTTGCTTTCACTTCAGTGCCTCACAATCGCGCGACACAATTTAAGTCGCTATACCAGCTGTCGTCAAAATTGGAAGCGGGAAGCCAAACTCTTTGTTTACGTAGATCTGGGTCGTACAAAGTGCCCTGGGGAGGCCGACTTTATTGCTGTTTACTCTGACACTTTTTCTTTTTGTACCATAAAAGCTCCAAAGTAAAATATAAATGTCATTGTCAGTTTAGTGCATATTGTTGTAATTGTTTTGATCTTGTAGGGTTAAATAGTTGCTTGACTTTATTTATTGCTTAAATCATGTCAGCTGAATCTGGAGCAGTTGCTCCTTATCAGTGTGCCCTGGTTCAATTTCAGTGTCTGTCAACTGCCTCTGTAACAGTTGTTATTTTCTGTGTGCCCAGCACTGGAGGAGGAACGAGGCGGAGAGACGGAGTATTCGGCCATGTCAGACAGTGACGCAGGTGAAGATGAGGGTTACCCCTTGGACCTATCCAGCGGGGGAGCCGGAGGAGCTGGGGGCTCGGGAAAGCGCCGCCGTCGGGGGAACTTGCCCAAGGAAGCAGTGCAGGTCCTGAAGAGTTGGCTGTACGAGCACCGCTTCAATGCCTACCCTTCCGAACAGGAGAAGCTCAGTCTGTCCGGACAGACCAACCTGTCTGTGCTTCAGGTGAACACAAAACCACTCGCGGCTTGTGAAACATGACTTCACCTTATCATTGCATGTGTGTGGCCCCCCCACATACAGTTCTGTATGAATGTTCAGATCCAAAGTCTGACAGAAAGTACAATAGATAGGCTCTGCTGACTCAGGTGGTAGAAGTAGGTCAGTGCATAACTGCGTCATCAAAGTAAACCAAGTCAGACTTTTCCAGCAGAGGAATAAAACAATCAGCTCGTGTTCTAACTTGCGCTCAAAACTCGCTTGAAACACACGAGGTGCCATCCCAGTTTCCAACCACCCCTGGCAGTAGACGCTGAAGTAGTGAAGGCAGGCAGCTTGTCCTTGAGAGTGGATTGCTGGTGTTTTGTCAGTGCGTTGGAATGCAGTCGGCTGGGGCCTTTGCTCTCTGTGTCTGGGGCAGATCACAGCACAGCCTTCATTAGGGCCAGCTGTCTGTGCGCCGCAGTGCCAGAGCAGGGCCACCAGGGGGCGGCCGGAGCAGACGGCATGGCACGCTGACTAACTCGATCACTGACAGCAGGACAAAGGGAGAGGGCCTGTCAGTGAGCAGCAGACATTCCCTCCACATGAGTGGACGGATGTCCCGTAGTGATGTTTTGCCAAAGCATGATTTTGACGTTCTACTTTGAACTCAGTCTATTTCTGTTCTAGCTATTTAACTCTTTCGTTTCTTTCTTTCATCTAGTCTTGTTTTATATATATTTTCATATACTTTTATCATTTATATATCTTTTTGCCTTTGTGTTTATTTTTTCTTTTCCCTCTCCTCGTTTAATTATATGATACCGACATAACAAATTCACAATTTTTTTTTCTATCTGATTTCCTCAAATGCTTATTGCCACACAGATTCGTAACTGTTTGTCAATTGTCGTCTTAGATCTGTAACTGGTTCATCAATGCGCGGAGGCGCCTGCTTCCAGACCTGCTTCGCAAGGACGGGAAGGACCCCACCCAGTTCACCATCTCGCGTCGCGCCGGCAAGGCCGAGGGTCGCCACTCCAGCGGTGGCAGCAGCAACGGAGCCGGAGGCCCCAGCTCCCCCGAGAGCCCAGCCCCCCCCTCGCTACCGGCGCTGCGCCCCTCCGTCATCAGGCCCGCTCCCACGCTCGACCTCAGCCTCCTGGGCAACACGGCCACGGCCATCCTCACCGGCGCCGGCTGCCTCCCGGGCAGGGACGGCCCCGTGCGAGCCCTCATGCAGGTGGACACGCAGGGCCTGCTAAAGAAGGAGCCCCGCCCTGGGCACCGGAGCGACGAGCTCTCCCCCATCACCGCCGCCGCCACCACCACTCACTCAAGCTCCAACCCCTCTGCCGTGACCTCCATACCCCCACCTGCTGCCACCACCACCACCTCCATTCCCAGTCTGGGCACTGCCAGCCCAACAGGGGGCCTCTTCAACACGCCTCCCCCCACCCCACCGGAGCTGTGCCCCTCGCAGGACTTCAGCGACCTCAAGCTGCTGGTGGAGGCGGCGCTGCAGCGGGCCGCCGAGCAGGAGCACCAGAAGAGGCAGGAGAAGCAGACGATGATCCTGTCGGCGCTGCCCGCGTCCGCCACGCCGTCCCCCGAGCCGGCCGCCAAGCCCTGCATAGTCCGAGCCGGCAAGGCCGAGCAACAGGTACCCCCGGCCGCCCCCGCCCCAAGCAGGGACTCCAGCATTCAGCTGAGCCCGCTGGAGAAGCCTGTGCTCCCGGTGTCTGTGCCAGTGTACGGCTCCCAGTCCCCACTGCCCCAGGCCCTGCAGCAAGGCGCTGGCGCCACGGTAATGGCCAGCTCGCCCGTCAGCTGCCAGGCGGGTACGTGGAGCGTGGTGCGTAGCGATGTCAGACAGGCGGCCGCGGTTGCCGCCTCCGTCACAGCCAGCCCCAGCGCCACACAAGCCGTGTGGAGCCACTCCCTGCACACAGTCTCGGAGAAGGTCAACTAAAGAGCAGCAGTGACAGAGGTGTGTGTGTGTATGTGTGTGTGTGTTTGCGAGCGCGTGCGTGCCTGTCTGGGAGAAGTAAGAGGGGGGAAAAGAGCGAAAACTTTCCACCGTTAAACAAAACTCCAGGGAGTAGCTAACATTCCCAGTCCTCAGTCTGACCAACCCCCCCCCCCCCCCCAAATGAAATCCCCCTCAAACCCCAGGTCCCCAACCTCCCCACCCCAACCCTCGACTCAAACTGACATTTCACCTCTTCCTCTGGCGTGGCCTCTGGCTATATGTGTCCCTGCATCTTAAAGGGGCCTTCTACTGCTTAAAGAACAATGGCAGGGGCACGCTGGCCTACCATGTTGTTACATTTCTGAGAAGAGGCAGTGGCGTCCCGTGGGGGACTTGTCGATTAAAGGCCAGCTGTGGTAGTTGCCTCCGTAGTGCAAGTCCTGTGGTGGGAAGAGAGAAGAGAGACTGGCCTCCTGGCCCTAACACCCGCCTCCCTGAGAGGACCAGAGACAACCTCCTCAGAAGTGCTTTTTACACAAAGGTTTATCAGGACATTTTAGGACTTTGTAAGATTTTTGTTTTCTCTGTTGTGTAGTTTTTTTTTGTTTTTTTTTTGTTTTTTTTTTTTACATGAAGGAGGTGGTGGGACTACTCTGCAGCAGGTCAGTTAAAAAAAAAAAAAAAGAAAGAAAAAAACACTCCTACATCCATAGCTTTGTAGCAGAAACGTATGGATTGTGATTGTTTAGACACACTACAAATTCTCCTCGTGCTTTGGACCAAGACGGGAATCGCTGGAAGAATCCACATTACACTAGGCATTTTTAAATTTCCTCCTCCACACTGTAACTCATCTTCGGACTGTGAATGGACCATCTTGTGAAGTCATGGTCTCTTTGACATAGCAAGCAAAGCCTACCAGCATAGCAGAGCCGCACGGCTGTCACGCAATAGACTTTACACATCTGAATGCTGTTCTCACATAGTTACTGTACTTCACACCAACGTCACCAGCAACACTCATGAATGGATGGATGTGTGTGTGTGTGTGTGTGTCTGTCTGTCTGTCGGGTTTGAATGACTGTCATACATTCTGCACTTTATTTCTCAGATCATTATCAGATGGGCCCAGATGTTTGGGCGTTTTCCGCCTGTTTTCAAAAGAACCAACTCGACTCCTTCAGCCACACTGATTGTAATCTCAACATGCTGCCTTGCTATGTATGCTAGAGAGGGTGTGAGATTTACAAAGCATACTGACTGACTGCCTAAATGTCTCTTAAGCAGGAGGGGGAAGGAAAAAAAGCTGGGGTACAAAGACATTCTAATCTGTCCATGTTGTCAGAAGTGTTGTACCAAAATGGCTTTGCCGTGTAGAGAAAGGAAATGAGAAGAAATCCCCTCTAATAGGCGGTTGGAAGCTGACTTGGCTGTCTGGGAGCCGAGTCTTGTTTGGGTTTAGTTTGCCTTTGTTGTCTTAAGGCCTGGCACCACCTCGGAGTCCCCTCCTCTGCAGCGGCGCAGGGAGGCCAGGAAAAGAAGGGACGGGGACGGCAGAAACGGATTGCTCTGCAGAGGACGTAACTCAGTTCCATCACAGGCGTCAGTGCAGCAAAAGTGTCAGATTTAAAGGGACCATGTTCTGTTAGCTGGTGCAGGCTGAACGGCTCGCTGCTGGCAAGATGGCACTCGGGTCTGGTAGAACTGTAGGGGAGAGCTTTATCTATTTGTGTGTGTGTGTGTGTGTGTGTGTGTGTGTGTGTTTGATGGAGAGAGAGATGGTAAAGGAGCGACATGTCTTTGACATGCATAGAAATTAGCACCTCTTTGGTCAGTGGTCATTTCCGTATCTGTGGCATTTAAGTGGTCTTGACGACTGCGTAGTCAAGTGATGTGGCATCTCCAAGTAAAGTCAGCTGAGATCGTTTGAAGCTGTGGTGAGAAGGTGATTGTTTGGACTTGTTTTGCAAAATCTCCTGAAGGCTGTTTGGCCGCCATGGTGGATTTTTTTCTGAATGGATCACTGCATCGGTGGCAACCATTCTTATGGTGGATATTTAGTAGACTGTTTGAAGTGAGTGCCCAGTCATTTAAGCTGCTTTTTCGGAGGGCACTTAAGACATCCGGCTAACACACTAGTCCTTCAGTTCATCTGTGGATAGTAGAAATTTCTCTTCTTTAGTTTCTCCAGATTCCGTTACTTAAAGGCCCTTAGATGATGTCCCGTGTCACAAATTGGGATCTCCAAAGTCTTTTTTTTTCCTTTTTGACATTTTGGTCTCAAGTCGAGAAGTATTGATTGTATTAGTCAGCACCAAATATGCCTGTAGACATCTGAGAATGTTCACCATCTGTCTGGAATTTCAAGTAAAGTATCAGTGTTTTCTTATCTCCCCCCCACCCCCCCCCCCCTCGTGTTGAGGACTGCCACCACACCTGTAGACCCAGGTATTGCCTGACCCAGACCTACGGAACTGGGGTTAGATGTTGAGCAGGCCTTTTTGGCAATGCCAGACTTCTCAGACTTCCTCCCAGGGGCATTTTCACCCGTAGCGCTCTCCTCCTCCTCCAGAGGGCGTCCTCCTCATTCCCTTCTACTTGTCCTGCGGTTGTAGTTTCCATGAAACGGCAAAGTGACGGGTCCTCGGTTAGCACCCTCTGTAGCTGCTCTGTCCTCTCCTGCAGAGCGACTCTTGACTGGTCTGTTTTAAGATGGCTTTCTGTCTCTGCCTCGGAAGTTTGTTTCAAGGTCTGGTTTAAAAAAAGAAGTAATGGTGTCCCCCTGTATTTGATATACTTTTCAGTATTGTTTCTCCAACAAGATTTTTTTTTCTTTGGTCTCATAGATAGGAAATCTTTTTCTTTTCTTTTTTTTTTTTTAAGTATGTGGTGTGCTCCTAGGTTTGTTTTTCATTATGTCCAGTCTATCTGTCTCACCCCAACCCCTGCCTCCTCTCTGCATGAACTGAAACTGTATAAAGCCAGCATACCATTGGTGAGGGGTACTCGTGGATCCCCAGGGCCGTTTGTCAGCCTGTTTGGCCCTTTCGGAACGACCGGCTCTTTTGCGGAGTTCTCCAGAGAAAGCTTAATTCTACTGTTCTGTGTATGCTTTAACTAGTTTAATTGAATGTATGTACAAAAAGAACAACCTTTATGTGTGCAGAATGTTAGTCTTTTTTTTCTCAAAGTGTTAGAGGAAGACTCCCAACAGGGCTTCACCTCTTGGCGTTTGACTGATGGGACCGCTGTTCACATAGGGTTTTAAAAAAAATCCATTTGTTTTAATGCATGTTTTAAAAGTGTAGGCCTAACCCTCTTTAGCTGGTGAGTTTTGCCTCAGGACCAGAATAAGTCTCCTAGTTTGACGACCATTCCCGTAGCCCATGCAGCAACAGTTTCACAACAAGCTGGTCTTACCACTATACAAATCCACTGTGACCATTCCTCCTTGTTACTGATGTACTGGAAACCATTGGATACTGGATAAATATATATGAATATATTTTTTAAATGTTTATATTTTTTCACCGCTGTAGAATGACTGATGGTTAAACTCCTGATTATAGTTGTTCAGAGAATGGGTCCTAGATGCCAACGTGAAATGCATGTGTATATGTGTATATATATCTATATCTTTGGGTCAAGTTTTTTTGTCTGTTGGCATAATGCTTCTACAGAAATGAAACATGTAGCTTTCCCAGTATGACCAAATGCATTATGATGGATATGTTGTATATTTTAATTTCAGTGCATCATGGATTAAGTTCAGGCAGTGAAACTGGCATTAGTGCCTTAACTGGGATCAAGGGAACCTTCCCTGCCTTCATAGAAACTTGGAGTAGTCAGTGCAATATATGCCTTAAATGTTTTTGTTTCGTTTTGTTTTCTACAAGCATTTCAGAGAAATAAAACTCATTTTCGTAACTGTTTGACTCCTTCGGTTATTTTCTTTGTTGTGTGATGCTCAGTATCAGTTTCCTCAAACAAGAAATGTTTAAGTAGATGTAAGTGTTGTGTTTGTTTTTTTTTTTTGAGTGAGTAGGTGTTTTTAATGAATTTATGTGCATAACAGACAGACAATGCAATCTCACGTGGATTCCTTCTTTATTTTAAAATTACGTATTAGTGAAAGCTGCTCTGGATATTGCTAAAGGAAACAATTGCAACAGGGAAAGGAATGTCATCCATGTTTTTCACAGAAGGGAAAAACATTTTCAAAATTCTGTCCCAACACTCCAGATAACAGCATTTCAGACATTTTCTATGGGGAACAGAACTTACTCAATACATGACTCAATAAATGATCCTAACTGCAACTTATCAACACAATTATATAATTTCCACTGAGGTACGGGTAGAAAATAGATGCCTTCAACTCTGCTTCATTCCCATAATAGTTTCTACATGTAATACACTCTTCATTTCAACAGATGCAGAGGTCCTTAGAACCAAGAACAACAATTACCAACATGTTTTGCAATGTCTTTACAGCTTGCAGAATCCATAACTAATGTGAAATGTAAATTCTTAAAAGACATGATCATTTCTTTTTTTTATTGTATAGTAAAAAACGCATCCGGAATGTTCCAAGGAAATGGTTGTCTCCGTGCAAAGACCTGAACATAATAGGGCACCTATGCATTTATAAAATGGATGTCATTTGCCAATTGCAAGTGCTGCTGCAAGATCTTCTATGAATGGAAGGGAGTGAGTCATCTGGCCAGTGATGCACAGTATGATTGCAGTGGAGGGCCCAGAGAGGGGGAGTGAGGGGAGGTTATTCGTCATCTTTGTCCTTGGCTCCGTGCTTCAGGATGCGGGTGAACTCGGCGTAGTTGAAGTTGCCCTTCTTGTCAATGGGTGCTTCCCTAAAGAGCTCGTCCACTTCTTCGTCCGTGAAGCGGTCTCCCATGGTGGTGAGCAGTTCTCGCAGGTGGTCCTCGTGGATGACCCCTGGTCAAGAGCAAAGAGGAGAGCACAAGCATAAGTGTCTGGTATAAGGTGTGTCATTCTGTGGAAGAGACAGAAAGCGGGAGTGTGCATTTGACGCACTGAATGTGTGCACATGCGCATGGCTATGGTAGTGTTTACTGATGTCTCCTGTGTGCTTTTAGACCCGTCCCGTCTGTTCAGCGTTCACACACACACACACAGGCAGGTTGCTTACCAGATCCTTCTTCGTCGAAGCAGGCAAACGCATTTCTGATGACGTCCTCGGGGTCTGTGCCGTTGAGGCGCTCTCCAAACATGGTAAGGAACATTGTGAAGTTGATGGGACCAGGAGCCTCGCTCATCATGCCCTCCAAATATTCATCCGATGGGTTCTTACCTGGAGGAAGCGGGATACATTAATAATGGGTGAGGATCATGGAGGGGCAAGACACTTTCAACTACTCCCAAATCTGATCCAATACTGTCCCTACAGCTTTACTCTTTCTTTTCTGTCAACAAAAAGGAAGATTTCTTGCTCATTTGTGACAGCATAGCCATGTCCTGTTTGTGTGAGAGGTTTTTGTCAAGGTATGTTAAGTATTCCTCTTTCCGTTTTAATACGTCACCTTTTGAGCTCTTTAAGACTTAGCAGAGCTACATGAAAGGGGGCATCTGAGCAACTGTGTTGAAAGTAATCAAGCATTAATCCCCCCGGGGTCTTTCTCTTCCCCCTTGGTCAATTATGATCTAATCCTTCCCTGGGTGCTCTTTAACTCTGGGGTCTATTGTCCGGCCCTCACATGCTCTGGGCTGCCTTTGTTTAGAGAGAACTTCAGCCGACCCGGGGTATTTAGAGCATCCTCTTATCACGGCAGGGTATCTCCAGCCTTCAAGCCCCTTAGGAGCCCTGACCAATGAGCACAGGCTTGCTAGGGTCTACTGAACATCTTGAGAAGGCGCATAACGATGCCTCTTCGAATTTCATCATCAGATGGTGTATGTGTGTGTGTGTGTGTGCGTGAGTGTGTGTGTGAGCATGTTGTGGTCTTACCCAGGGAGGCCAGCATATCGTGCAGGTCCTCCTTGTCAATGAAACCGTCACGGTTCTGGTCGATCATGTTGAAGGCCTCCTTGAACTCCTGAATTTGGGACTGGTCGAACATGGCGAAGACATTGGAAGTGGCCCTCTGGGGCCTCTTCTTGGTGGTCTTCCCCTTGGCGCGTTTGCTGGACATGATGGCGTTTGGTGCGACCTGGAAGGCAAAGACAGAGCACGTCTAAGGGCTTCAGTTCACAAGGCTTCCAGAGGTCTGAGAAGGAATGCATTGTAATGGCTTCCAGGGCTGTGAGAAAGAATGCGTCCTTGTCGTTTTGATTAGTGGTTTTCTTTTACTTGAGTGCTTTCCTAATTTGCCTGTTTGCCCAGCAAGCATTAAACAATTTAAAAGTGTGTGTGTGTGTCTGTGTGTGTGTGTGTGTGTGTGTATCTTTTGTCTCTGCTCACAGTTCCTGCTGCTGGGTGTTGCCTACATGGTGATTACCACTGCCAGTTCAGCTCAGCTC
>JASCQX010000179.1:0-17459 GCA_030264415.1 Sardinella fimbriata
CACACACACACACACAGACACACGCACACTCACACACTCTCACACACTCTCACACACTCTCACACACACACACACACCATTGTCATTGCACTTGAAGCTAATGGCCTGTCAGTGGCTAGCTTGAGTATCCTTGCTCCAGGGCAATGAACTGAGACAGACAGTACAACTCAAACACTGTAGTGCCATTGTGTGTGTGTGTGACTGTGGTCTAATGACAGGGCCCAAAAGCATTTGACATTAACTTAAAGGAGAAATCTGGTGTGAATAGCCCTGTTGTTTGAGGTATTGTTGTGATTTTGTATCATCTTCTGGTGAATATGCAGATTTTAATCCATTACTTCATTAACCAAACCTAATCTAACTTTAACTAATACAGTGACAGTGTACTGTACACTCTCCTAGCAAAAGATTTGGCAAACCTTTCTAGCACAGGTTGTTCCCCCTTTTGCCTTCAGAACTGCCTTAAAGGAGAAGTTCGGTGTGGATCAATCCATAGCCCTGTTGTTAGAGGTCACTGAATGCTGTCTGTAGCAAAAAGAACGAAAAAAATTGATGCAACATAGGCCGAGTTATAAACTAATAACTAATGTTAACTGAATGGGGCATAGCGAAATGAAACTGAACGTAAACCGCTATGCCCCATTTACTTAGTGTTAGTTGCCCAGGTCATCAGTCGGTCTATGCTGTATCAAATTTTTTGGTTCTTTTTCTTATGAACAGCACTCAGTGACCTTGGACAACAGGGTTGATTCACACCGAACTTCTCCTTTAAATCTTCATGGTACTGATTCTACAATGTACTGGAAACCTATTTTTAGTTCATATTATGTCCATAAGGAACACACAAATGAAAAGAAAACTTCCTAGCACAACATTACGTGTATATTGCCAAAGTTATGTAATCAAACAAGTTGGATGTTATATTTCCTAATTTTGTATTGGTGGCATTTTGACATTTACCAACTTCCTTCCTTTCTGTGAAATGTTTCCTGTCCTTCATGTTGGCCTACGTAGTAGGTGATGACACACAGTCATATAGGCTATTCAACAAATTGATGTAGCCTACATCTTTAGTGTATTAAAATAGGCCTATATTTAAAGTTTTATGCAAATAGTGTTAAATGACATCACCTGCAGTTGCAACCAAGTGATATGAAGCAGCAAAACTTATTTTCTAAGAGAAGACCTCAGGCATTAAAGAGGCAAGTGTTCACATCTGCAGGCTTTCTTGGTGAGTTCTCCATATCATCATGTATGCATGTGATTTACATAGGTCAGGTCACAGCCTATGTTCCCACAAAGCCATTCATTATTTATACACATGTTCAGTCTTCCACTGTAGGCACTTTAATCTATTCTGGTTAGCGCGCTAGCTCGCTATTGCTGGGGCTTCACTTCCCTCTGGGACTGAATGGGCTATTTGCATTCATTGAGTATGGTTCTCTCTTCTCTCAATGTACGTTTATTTTTTTATGGCTTGCATGCTTAGATTGCATAATATTTATCATCATTTTTAGTGATGATAGTCATAAATAAGTAAACAATGGTTAATACATATCAACAAATAAGTACTGTATGTATAGATAAATAAATACAAAATGACAGCACCCACATTCACCATCTTATATCCACCTCTGAAGTCAAACCACCCCCACACTCATTACTGTAACTCAGTGGTAATTCTCTATAGTAAACCATGATTCAGAATGCTTGCCCATTATTGCTAATTGTTTAAAAATTCATTGGGCTGCACCTTGAACTGTACTACTACCTAATTTCTTGCAGTTTCTTCTTCTTCTACTCTCTCTGAAATGGCAAGCGACAGCTGCAGTTAATAAGAAACTTTTACAAATTGTGCATTGCTCTTCTCACACTACATAAGAGAGGGCTTTTTTTCATTAGAGAGGTTTTTTTTTTGCAAACATCAAGTTACTGAGTCAGACTGTGGTTTTGGTTCCCATGGCTTTAGCTGTCGCCAATGCTTGTGGCCTTGCTCTTCCACACAAGCATTGCTTGCTTGAGGGTCTCCTCCATTGTGTCAAGGCTGAGGCCATTCTTGCTCATCCCTATCCAGGTGTTCAGCTTGTAGGGGTCAAGAGGCAAGCTAGATGCTTCCCCGCAGCCGAGGCCGGTGTACAGATGCTCACAATTTGTGTCTTTCGCTGTGGGTCTTTGAATTCATTCAAGTGAATCCACTTTTCATGAGGATCACATTTCTTTTTTTTTCATGCACATAGAAAACAGCCCTTTCATCTTCTCCTCTCACTAGAAAACAAGGGAGTATGTCCTCAACAATTGCCAATTTTTTGTTTGAGGGAGATGACTTTGGAAGGCCTGCAGCTTTGTAAGATATCCGTTGCTCCGACTCACAACCAGTTCCCATTGCATTCCTCTCACAGGTCACAACCGGTTCCCATTGCATTCCTCTCTCAGGTTTCAACCAGTCATCCAAGGCAAAAATCTTTCTTCTTTGTCTTTGTTGAGCGTGTGTCACACAGTCCAGCAGTGATGCACCAGACACACATCATCCTCGGAAACACAAAGAATATAAATAAACTCCTTGAAGGGCCCAGACTTCCCAGAGCCTCCAGGCAAAAACAGATCATGCATGGGGGTCACTTATGGCTTCCCGCAAAGGCTCCAGCATCATCAGAGACTGCTTTGATGAGGCTCATGTATGTAAGCACAAGGTCTGGGGATGAGACTGGTATGTTGTGTGGCAGATGACTGCAGTATGTCGCACACACACACACTTACTGTACGTATTTATTTACATACACAAACAAACACACACACACCTCTGTCTCTCTCCCCTTAACCTGTCCCTCCTGTCAGCTAATATTTGCATTCGTTCCTGGCAGCCCTGGATATAAATATGTTTATGCTAATTGGAAGCGTAAAGCCCAGCTGTCTTTTTTGCAGCTCGGAAGAAAAGGGTCACAATAAACAGCCATGGCCATAGCAATCTATTTGAGTGGCATCCCAGATGAGAGAGGCAGCATGCATGCCATCTCTCATTAACTCACCCACTAAGCAGAATACTAAGAAGTAGAAAACAAAGACAATAAGTAGTGTACATACTTCATGTGTCATTGTGTCATATAGGCACATTGTTGTACATGTCTGAAGTGATCTACTACAGCCAACACACACACAATCTCAAGAGATAATTTTGGAATAAGTGTGGCCACTTATTTTTCCCAATGGTTAATAGCCCCGTTGTTCATTCTTGGCTGCTTATCTCAGCAGGCTTGTTTCTTTTCAGGAAATAATAAGCTGATTATGCGATCGGCTGAGACAAACAACATCGTGATCACATCAGCATCTTGAGTTTTATTATACCCGGAGAGGAAAAAAAAAATGAACATTTTGGCAAACAGACGCTTCACACCACTGCCTTTGTGCGCAAATGACATACTCCTGAGAATATGTCAAATAATGTCCCTCTGCATATGTGCCTTGCCTGTTAGGAGGACAATAAATTATGGCTCTCTGCAGTTGGCCCTCTGCCAGCATGTAGCATAGCGAAGCAGAGGGGTGGGCATCCTTCACAGACAGTATGAATGGCATAGCAGGCACCGAAAGGAGAGCCGGTGAGTCAGCCTGGAAGATTCCATCTGATGATCTGACTCAGAACAAGCAGGTTCTCTGTCCATGAGTCAACACATTGATCCCCAGAACCTGGCACACTCACCATATTGATTCTTCTTCCAGACATCAGATTCGATATGTAGGCCTATATTTCTGCCTCTATTCAGGTAGGACAGTGAACAGTGACAGGAAGCAAGTTGGAGGTTGGAGGAGGAAATGGGTGGGGGTGGGTGGATGTTTGATGGTGGATTGAAGTGCTGTTGCACTTGGTTTTAGCCAACACTTATTCACTACAGCTAAGGGCTGACAGAAGAGGATAACTGATAAACTTGACCCCTATAACAAATTTACTGCATGCCAATTTGAGGGTACATTCTTTATCCATATGCACTTGTGTCAAACAAATATGAAATATTCAAGATGAAAAATCTCTTTGCACTGCACAGAGAGCAGGGAGACTGTAATAGTGTCCATAAAAATTTATGAAGTAGTAAAAAAAAAAAACTTCTCTTATAAATGTAATGTAGAGCTTTGAGCTTTCAAAAGGACATTAAACCATTTAAAACGTGCCTGAATTTTTAAGGCGCAAGATTAAAATCAAATTGTGGATGGCTGTTCCTAGGCAACCGTGTCCAGGTGATCAGATTGAACTAATTTGCGAAGAGGTGAAGACCTGTCTTCCTATCATTACTGATGTGACAGAAACATAATCCAAATGAAAACCTCTTTGGAATCTTTAATAAGTTTCTAACAAAGACCCCTGATTAACAGCTAGTGGATTATTGTAATAGCTCAGTCCTTACAAGGGAGAGAGTGCATCATCCACATTAGGCTTTCCTGCCTATAATGGTCCATCTCTCTCTCTCTCTCTCTCCTTTGCCAGAGCACAATGCTGACTTTGAGAGGACAGGCACTGCAGGAGAGGCTATAGCACTTTTTTTTTTTCAAAAGTGGGGATTGGCGAGCCTCAGAGATGATGTCGTCAATCTGGCACCTCTCAAAAGTGCATTCATTTGGCAAAGTCTAGTCCGACCGTCCGGCACCCCCGCTTCAGCTCTCCTAACGACCTACGCAGAGGTACCACACTTTAAGGCAGACACAAGGACAGACGGACGCCATTGTTAGTCCTGGTCGCTGCCTCGGCTCATCACCGAGTGACCCCTCTCTATCAGCCGTGACCTTCCATAAAGCCATGGTTCATTAAGCGTCTCTGAGAAATGCGTGTAGGGAGACGGGCAGATGTAGTGGTGAGGGAATTCTGGGATGGGGGTGCGATGTACTAGCTGTGATCTAAGCATGAAACTTCAGGAGGAATGTTTGATGCATGGCCAAGACCTCGGAGGCTTTGACAGCCCTCAGTGGGAGCACTATGCCCTTGACTCCCAACTGCTTCTCTGGTAGCAAGCAAACCCCCAGCAGGGGGACCAAGGCAGTCATATGGTTGATATAGGCCTAAATCAAGCATACTGAATCTCTGTGAGAATATGCATTAGGGGGCTCCAACTTAATTTAGAAATTTCATTACTACCACTTGGCAGTTGCTGGTGTCATTCCATAAGTAATTTCCTGGAAAGGTCACAAAGGTCACAGTGTTAAAGCGGTCCGTCCAGTTAACGTCCTTACACGAATGACAGGTAAAAGCTAATTGCAAACCTCTGTCACCCATATGCCCCTAGCAGAAGATGGATGGCTTGTAAAAGTCAGGTAGGGTATACATACTACTATGAAATATTCCCTTTTCCTGATTGTGGTGTGCCATATTTCCTCTTGTTAAATGAAATGTTCCCATAGCTATAATGAATATTTTATTTTATGAGGAGAGCTTTGAGTAACCTTTCCCATTACTTCAGGGTGGCAGGTTCTTAGCAGAGTCCGCTTTCTGTAGCCACTCAAGAAAACGGGTTAAATCTGAGCTGTCAACCCGTGAAAAATAATTGCTCTCGTAGGACAGGCCTATTTATTGACATAGTGCCCTTTTACATCTGCCCTACCACACAGAGGATGGGGAATTAACACAATGTCCGACTCCTGTTTTGGTTGCACTCAACATCAAAGAGACATGCATAAACAAAAACAGACCCACTGGTTCCTCAGGTAGAGAAGAGCAGACTGACTGAAGAGTGCTTGAATGATCCAGGTGGACTCAAAGGTTTCTGTATGCCAGACTCCTCTCTTTTACAACCTGCTCAGAGGCGTGAGCAGAGAAGCTATCAAGAGTAGATGGAACGAGATCCAACGATGTTGCTGACTATGCGGTGATAAACGCAGAGAAGTGAGACGATGCCCATTAATCAACAAGAGTAAATCAGACTGATAAAAAACTGACCAGGTGTAACCTCCACCACGCAGAAGCAATTTAGCTTCCGTGCGTCAGTTCTGACATGTTTAATTATGAGTGGTAATAACATATTTACATCTGTTTACTACTGTAACATGCGTATATGTATGGGTTTGGTGTAGAATCCATTTATGTAGAATTCAAACTTTAGTCACAACACAAAGTACATTTGTGGCCAACAGTGCCCCTTTCAGGAAGCCACTGAATGCATAATGAACTATGTTCTTGAAGATAAAAAAAAATATATGCACACTTATAAAATTTATTTTGCTTCTTGGGAAAGTAAATACAAAAGACTTCTTCCAAGATTCTCTTGGTCTTATTTTAGGATTGTGTATCTAGAACAAACACGATGGACATAGTTACAGTTCAAAGCATATTTACACATTCGTTTTCCGTTTTTACATTTTCTGATACTCTGTAGTGGAGTATTCTAAAACCCAACATATAATTTAATTTAAGAAATGACCAATGATAAAAGCACACAAAAGCACCCGAGCTCAGCATCAAAAGAATGGTGCCACTGGAGATGTCCATTCAGTACGAGAGAGAGAGAGAGAGAGAGAGAGAGAGAGAGAGAGAGAGAGAGCGCGAGTGTGTGTGTGTCTCCAATTACCCTCCGCAGTAACATCATGAAAAATGTGCTCGAAACCCTGCGATGGAACCCCTAGGTGGGTTTTTTTCGTGGTGTCACTGCGGAAGTCTCTATGTACTATATGTTGCTGCTGCTGTTGCACGCAGCCTGGAGGCTGGATTATCTGCGTGCCGAGCGGGACTCCAGCAGCTGCACCACCAGTCTGTTCTTCATGCCGCGGAGTTTGGCCCCGTAGTGCGCCTGCAGCTCCGTGTGAACGCGGCTGCGTAGACGCCGCAGGCACGGCTGCGAGCTGCAGTCGGGCACGTTCAGGAGGGTGTGGAAGAACTCCAGCCACAACTCGCTGTGCGGATTCCTGCGATATAGAGGGGGGGAGAAAACATTGATATTCTCAGAGAGGAACAGGCGCGGTAGCAGGGTCAAGCCTGGGTGGATCAAACCTATCTGGTTGATTAATGGAAAATAGTAAAGAGGCAAAATTCAAGTCTCACCGTTTAAAGGTTCCTGGGCTGGGCTTCCATTCACCGCCCTCGTTTTTCACCTGCATGTACGAGCCGAAGATCATGCAGTACACGGTGCCAGCTATTCCAAAATAGTCTGTCTGTGGGGACCAGAACAGTAATGGCCATCAGTATAAATCACACAGCATTTGATATGTGCACAGATATGTGCTTCAAACATACTGAGGCACTCTCTGCTGCTTTTAAATACCTGGAGTGAATACTGTAATCAATACCATCACTGCCACTGTAAACAGATTGTTGTCGTGTTGGGTTGCATCATGTTGGAGGGTTTACAACTAACACAGCTGTCTAGGACACATGTCCAGAACAGGATCGATTGGTTACCGTGGCAACACCGTGCCACCGTGTTTTTCGGTGCAGCCATAGTTTCTAGTACATTTAAGAATGCCCAGACAGGGAAAGAAAATCAACAAAGCATTGGAGCGGCTGCTTTTTGCGGAGCCGAAAAGCTTTCAGCCGTGCGGTGGGAATGAAGGCGCTGTGCTGCTGGACCTGAGCTGCTCCCTGCCCTGCAGGCCACAGAAGCCCAACGCTGGGTACCTGGTAATTCCAGGGCCTGCCACTCAGCATCTCCGTGCACTGGAAGGCGGAGGTCATGCACTTGGCCGTGAACGCCGTGCCCTCTGGGAAGAGGCTCATGTCGATGCTCTGGCCGAGGTCAATCAGGGCCAGGCCATGCTCTGCGTTCTCCGGATCGAAGCACTCGTTCTCCAGAAACCTGAGACGGAAGACAGATTGCACAACAAACGGGGATAATAATGATTTGTCAGGAGCGAGAAATGTTGGCAGACGAATACTTCATACTAGTACACCGAGTACTCATTATCCAGCACATTGTTCATATCTGAGTAACATCTTAGCCAACGGTGTTGGAAATGAGTCAACTGTCCCGATGTGCCC
Organism: Sardinella fimbriata; assembly: GCA_030264415.1. Classification (NCBI taxonomy): domain Eukaryota; kingdom Metazoa; phylum Chordata; class Actinopteri; order Clupeiformes; family Clupeidae; genus Sardinella; species Sardinella fimbriata. The sequence goes on from JASCQX010000179.1 coordinate 7,949, forward strand.
GAAATGCAAGTAAATAATTTGATTGCTCTTGAAATGCTAGTCCCAAGAGCACCTGCAGAAGCTCACACAACATGTTTTATTCATTCTTATTCCAAGCCAAAAGCTTTGAAGAGCAGAACTGGGAGCGCATCGTGCATCTCCCTGCTAGAGCTTCAAAGACACGTTCAGAGTTTTCAGAGGCGCGCGGTGATGGTTTACCTCTCTCCGAGCAGGAAGTTGTCGGGCTTGATGTCGGCGTGGACGACGCGCGCGCTGTGCAGCTCGTCCACCATGTGCAGGATGCAGGAAGTGAAGTAGAGCACCAGCGCCTGGGGCATCACCTTCTCGCTGCGGCTCTTGTACAGGTTGACGGCATTCTGGAGGAAGAGAAAAGCGTGCCCCTTTATGATTGGCCGACAGACAGGAAGAACTGTACAGCAAGTAGAAAAGGAATAGGGGGCGGTGGATCAAAGTCTATGAAGACTAGTATGAAGAAGCACCCAGATCTACGGGCGGAGAAAGACTCCAGTGGCAAGAAGCCCCCATTTAAATGGTAAACTACCTTCTTATTACCCATCTGTAATGTAAAATGTTACCAAGAACTCAAACTAAATTGTAGGCAAAGAGCCTAAAGCCCTGAAGCCTAATTTACTGAATGGGCCCCTCTTCTCCTTGGAGACAATGCACTTAGACTGTCACTTCACCTAGGGCCCAGAAATGAATGGAAAGAGCCTCTGTTCTCTCTGTTAAGGCAGCACTAGTGGATGACCTAGGTGCTCCAACCAGTCCCAAGAGTCAAGCCCCACTGTACGTGACTGAAGGCAGTGATGAGCTGTAAAACAAGAGGCTCCTGAGGGCTGAAATAAACGCCAGGCTGGCTTACCAGAAGGGTACCGCAGTTGTGCAGGTCTCCGAGTAAAATGCTGCCGTTCCTGAAGAGGTGTGCCGAGTGGATGTTGTTGAAAAGGTGGCGCACGCTCGGCCTGAGCCGAATGTTAAGCTGCATGTTGATGTAATACTCCCAGGGGTTGGCTGGTTTCTGCACCTGGAGAGCACAATGACAGGGAAGGGCATTTTTCAGAACTTTTTACAAGCAAGAAATGTGTGAAATTATGCAATAGTAGAGGGTGTGTGTTTTTTTTTTTTTTTTGGCTCCCTCACCTTCAGGAAAAGCTTCTCTGATGTTGTGAGGTTTGTCGCCTGATAGACAGTTGCAAAAGCACCCTGGCCCAAGACAAAATCCACTCGTAGCGATTCACCCGCTGAGGGGGGGAAGAAAAAGTTTAAATGAATTAAACGACGCAGATAAATGGCAGTGATGGAAAAAAAAAAATGTGTAATGATGCTTTTTAGGGAAAGCAAATTACAGACGGCAGCGAGCAGAAAATTGTGTGGAGCACTTAATTTGTGATAGGCGAGAAAGGCAGGTGGCAGAAGCAACAGAACATTTTCTTCTAGTCTGTGGCTCTCCACACACTTGAATGCAGAAACAGAATTTTCACTTGAAAAGTAGCAATCTGAAAAACCAACAACACTCGGGCACTTAACTTAGGCCTAAGTGGCTAGAATGAACGATGGGTGTGATTGTTTATCCCCCACATAATCGTATACAATTTAGAAATTAAGCCATCAGATTACCTTGCCTTTACGAACCAACTAAACTTAAGTGGCAAACTGTTGCAAAAGGTCTGGATGAATTCTTAAAGACGAGCCCCAGCTGAAAAGGGTTGGGAGTCAAGAGACAGGCTCACCCATGGTGGTGGTCATCTTGGGGGAGATGCTGGGGAGATTGCAATCCCACGTGGTGACGCTGGGGTAAGAGGAGAGCGGGGTGGCGAGGCGGGAGAGAAGAGAGTTGATGAGGTTGTCATCCCAAGGGTCTGACACTAGATGAGAAGGGCCTGAAAAAAGCAAACAAAACAGCTGGGTTGTTACCCTCTAGAACCATAAAGTCAAACAGATATGTCTACAGAGAAGTGTTCAGAGTAAGAAATAAACACATAAATAAATTCTAATATTCTGCCAGTCTGAAGCTCTTAAAGGAGTCATTGCACTGTGTTTTCATTCATTTTGCGTTGATCTTACTATGAATGAATGCCCTGTGCATCGGTTTTGGTGAAAAAACAAAAACAAAAACAAAAAACAAAAAACACCACAAAACAAAACAAAACAAAAACAAAAAAAAAAAAAACGCTTTGGTGCTCCTATTTCAGCCCGCTAAAGTTTTCAAATAATTGTCTCGATTCAGAATGACAGGATTACTCATTAACATTAATGAAATGCAAACTGATTGCCTCTGATTGGCTAACAGCACTGTGATGCTCTCTCCTGTGGGTCATAGAGGTCAACTTCCCTCTCACGAGAGAGAGAGAGAGAGAGAAAAAAAGGCCACGGCTATTTATGCCTTAAACTAAGTAGTCTGGGATTTATGACTTGATATTTTGCAAAATGAGATGAGATGTTGTCCGTTAAATCTGAAAACATGGGCTTGGTAACCTCAAATTACATCTGTGGGTGATATTTGATGGACCAGCAGCTACCTCCAGGTTAGCGAGTGACAATCCCCTGTCAACAGCACTGATCTCAACGTGACGGGAGTATTGTGTTCGTGTTCTAATTCGCCCATATCAGTCATCTATTTTCTTTCTGTAGCTAACGCAGGCAACAGGGTAGTAAACATTTCCAATATACAAGCATGCATATGCAACTTGCAGTGACCTATTGCAATTCAAAAAGAGTGAGTATTAAACGTTTTTCCGTGGAACGAAACCTAACTTAACAAGATCCTAGGTGGTGCTTTGAAGCAGTTTGAGGCCCGGGGGTGTACCTTTTGGCATGGCAGAGAGAGCTGGAGCTTGGGCAGGACTCATGGGTACATCCAGACACATGTCAGGCCCCCTGGCTGGACTCAGTGGCATGGGCGCCTCCAGACGGGAGCCAACCATGCTGGTGGACAGGCCCACCTGTGGTCTGCTGGACAGGCCCACCTGTGGACTGCTGGAGCCCATGGTGAAGTCCAGGTCAGGCTCCTCTTTAGCCACAGGGCCGCTCAGGGTGGTGAACCAGTCCATCTTTGGTGCCGCTTGCTCCGGACTCATGGGGAAGTCCAGGATTGATCTGGAAGCAGGTGCTGGACTCATGGCAACGTCTAGAACCGGCCGTGGGGCGGGTTCCGGACTCATCGGAACGTCGCAGTGCGACCTGTGGAAAAGGTCCTGACTCGCAGGGAAGAGGTCTTCTGTGTGTGGAGCGTGGAATGAGCTCTTGGAGAGGAACGAGCGGACGGCTGACACTTGCTCTAGGGCCATGGGCACATCCGCCTCCAACAGCGGAGGCACAGACTGGACCGCAGGCTTGGACGCGTCTGGGAGCGTCTTCTCTGGGCTCTGGTAGATGGTCCAGCTGGCTTTGGGAGCGGCAGAAGCCACTTTCGAAATGTCTTCGGTGGGCGCGACGGTGTGGTCAGGGAAAGAGAGGGCGGCAAGTGGGTGGGCGCTGATGGAGTTGGCCCGGCTGTGGCTGTGGCTCTGGCTCTGCTGGGCGGCTGCCAGCGCCTCGCCCACGATGGTGCCCTGGGCTCCTGCCGCACACTGCGCTGGAGAGAGCTTGTCGTCGGCCGGGCTCTGCTCCATGATGGGGCTGAGATCAAACAGATCAGCAGGACAAAGCATTAGGCACTGGGCCAGAAACAGGGAAGAGCAATTACAGACTCAAAAGTAGCACTGGGTTTTTGATGAAGAGCATCTGCTTAACATTGATTACGGTTATATGATCAGCGGATTTGGAATAAGGTCAATACTCTGGTTAGGGCAAGGTCGGGAATAATCTGTTGTCTGCGGAAGAACAGTGTGCTACGGGAATATTGTCATTTACGTGTCAGTTGCTAAATTCTGGATAGGTCTTCAACGTAGCCTACAAAGATGCCTTGTATTGACCGTGTCATACGATTTGAACATGCGCACATCTGTTTAATTCAGGAAGAAACCAGGTGGTTTATTAGGTTTTTAGAAAGTGGGTTAGGGGCCAAATTAGGAAGATGACAAGAGGAATGGGGAGTTTACATGACTGAATATTGCCAACATTCTGTTTAAAAACAAAACAGATGCTTTCTGTTTAAAAACAGAATGTTCCTTGCATGTAACCATAGTCATTGTTAACGTTGGTTAAAAGTGTCTGGATATTCAAATTTACATCTAACACACCTAACCTACAGTATATATTCAGCCCTGAGCTGCTCCCATCACTTACTACTACTGATTAAAAGTCTGCTATTAATGTAGTGGAATAAAAGGTTTGGGTTGGAGTATTAAATGTAAGGTCAATAAACGCATCTGTTCCAATTTTTATGGAGTACAACAATTTGACTCTCGACTCTACCGCCTCAGTAGAATGTCAAGTACCTGAGTTTTGTGGGTTGGCGCATGAAGGGGTGGTTCTCATCAGTTTCAGCAAAGGCAGTTGGAGCATCATTCTCTGCGACAATAAAAAAAAACAGCTCTTAAAGAACTATCCAACATTCTAGGAAATGTGACACTTCCACACAATCAGCATTATGCAACCATTTGCTATTTGACCTTTCAGACTTTGCAATATGATCGTATAAAAGGAGAATGAAGAAAAGAGATGTATTAGCATTCATAATCTGTCCACAAGACTCTCTAGGCTATCGGTACGTGGACTGTAAATTATTAAATCTGGAAATTTGCCCAAAGCTGTTCATTACTAGCCTTATATATATATCAGTCACTTGCACATCGTTTCACTTTGTGCAAAGCGTCTGAAACCTATCAATAGGTATATATTCGCTCCGCAGTAGGCAGATACTTTCTGCTTAAAACCAATCGCTACTGTATGGTCGTGACTACAACCAATCACTACTGTTTGTCCATGAGTGACGTGTATATTACGTGCTGGAATGCATAATTTGAATTCTCTGTTCACTGATTGGTCAGGCACAATTTCGAGATGAAGCAAACCCAAGCTTATCACTAGATTCCTCCTGACTAGTTTCTAGCAAGTAAATGAAATTTACTGGAAGCACTAGGCGGCGCTAGCCTGGCTAGTTCACTACTCTTCTAAAGATGCCTTTAGTATTGAGTGTGTAACTGTGAGGTTACGAGACCTCAGCAGCACTCTACCTTGGACAGACTCCTGGTCCCAGGAGTGTGGGGCGCTGAGGTGGAAGGGAGTGGACACCAGGTGAGCGGACAGGGCGAAGTCCCTCGTGCTGTTGGGACAGGGCGCCAGAGAGTGGCGGCGCGAGCCCCACATCGCCGTCTCATCAGTCACGGACTCCACGCCAACACTCGTTTCCTAGGAGCGCAGCCAGTGGAGATATAAAACACAGATTTCAACGTATCCACATGTTTCAACATGAAATTAAATAATCAAAAAAAAAAAAAAAAAAAAAAAGATTGAAAAAAAAAAGAAAAAAAAAAGGACAAAAAAAAAAAACAAAAAACAGCCTAGTTGGTGTGATTTGTTGTGGAAAAATACAGAGGCATGTTTGCACAGGGTTGAAGGATTTGAAATGAAAGGATATGTCTATGTCTAAAGGATACAATTTACAACTACTGCCTTAACATGATATTATAAGGCTGTAATTAAATACCCCCCCCACGGAAAAGGATATGAGTAACACAGATTCAAACACGCAAACAATCACTGGTTTTCCCCCCAGCAACGTAACAACCACACAAGAGATCCTGGCAATGATTTAGAAAATCAGAAGTGAAGGTTCAACTAAACACCATTCAACATACATTTTGCTGTAGTGTTCCAGATGCTGGGATTTCGGCCCTGACCTGCAACGGTCTTGGTCTGTTAGCTGCCATAAGTTGTCTATAGTACAACAGAACAGAGAGAGAGAAACAGAAATCGCACACAACAGACATTAGGATCCAGACATACATCAAGTTTGCTCAGGGCACGTTGGAAAGTAGTCAATCAGGGCATTTCCACACAGCCAATAAACGGTTTTGAATCAATTCTGTTTATGTCAATAAACCGTTTAATGTGTTTATAAGCAAGTAGAATTTCATGTTTAGAGCATAGGCAACGGTTTACTAGAAACTGGCCATTTCCGGTTTATTCCAATCAGAAAAACATGTTCACAAGACACAGAAATATTCTCAGTTTATTCTCACCAAACTGATTCAAAACGGTTTACTGGCTGCATGGAAATGCACTGTATGGTGCATTGGTGAGAGTATCTACCCTCCATTCTCCTTGTCCTCTTCATCCTGGAAGATGGTGAAAGGAGCCGGAGCCGGAGCAGCAGGCTGTGGCCTAGCGGCCTCGTCTACAGGAAATCGCAGGGAAGGGAGCAGATTGGAGATCGGATTGAGGCATGATTCCCTAGTGTGACGGGCCAAAACTGTGCAGCATGCAGGCATTGGACTGCCGTCTTCCTCAGTCCTTTATAGAATGTACTGTAGAATATAATGTAACTGATGGCATAAGACCTTCACTTACTTGTTTGGGGATAGCCAAAGTTGAGAGAGTGCTCAGCAATCTGAGAAAGCCCATCTGGCACAAAGGTTGGGGCTTGGAACATGTCCATGATCAAATCTAAAGAAAGGGAAATGCATTTATTGATTAACCATTTCAAACAATCAACAAATATGCTTCCCAGAATGCCATTTGCATACTTAAAATGATTTCACTCATTATAGTCTTAAAGCAATTTCTAAAAATAACCACCAGCTACTTAAGCACTGAGCCCGATGCGGTCCTTCATGAATTTATCCAATCATTCCCACAACTGAACTGAATCCTTAAATCTAGTCCTTAAGGACATACGAAGAGTAACACATTTCTACTGACAACAGTTAAACACATGAATTGTGCCACCTAGTGGTCTAAACTGAAAATCTGTGGGTACATGCGTCAGGTTGTGAGAATCAAGACAACGGAAGAATTAGCAAAAGATGGTAGTCACTGGACGGGGTCCAGAGAGGGGACAAACACTCTTCAGAGCGTTATGGTTCTATTTTCAACTAAAAGGCACTAGGAAACACAAAGGATAATATGAAATATGGAATCCATCTGCTCCAAGTTCCTAGTGACTTAAGTGGGACATAACTAATGTCAGAACACAGATGAGACGCCTGCGGCTCACCAAGTGCCTCCCTCGTGTGGACAGTGGGAGAGGGGAGAACCCTGGACGGCGTGGCCTGGATCAGACCCAGGGAGTTGTTGGGAGTGATGTGGGAGTGGTTCCCCTGGCTCACCAGCGAAACTGACAGGATGACAAACAGCAGCGAGTATGTCAGAGAGAGAGAGAGAGAGAGAGAGAAAGAGAGAGAGAGAGATAGATAGAGAGAGAGAGAAAGAGAGAGAGAGAGAGAGTGTGTGTCAGTATGACAGAGGAAGTGTCAACAGCAGCAGACCCCTCTGACACCATGACCTAGTGTTGCAGCTTCAAAACCAACCTGACATTTATTTACATTCAAATGTAAATTGAGACGTTGGCTCAATTGTCATGTAATGCTGCTGAAAACCCAAATGACAACAGCTGACATTTATTTAACAAAAGTCAGCAATTTAGCTCTTTTGTATTTGGAAAATAAACACAATGAAAGGTCCATTAATTAAACCCCAATATTCACAAACATCACAGGCTGTCTGGTCCAGTGATGCAGACCTTTGTGTAGAACAGATGTCTTTGTTAATTATAATATACTACCCACCATTGTTAGCGCCTTCACCGTTTCTGTCTGCATCCACCCCATGTTTTGAGACATCACTGGAGGGGAGAGAACCAATTAAGACACATGAGAAACTCTTCCTTTCATCCATCCTCGTGCCCCAGCGACAGCCCACACGAACACATGAACGCACGCACACACACACACACACACACACACGATTTTTGGACTGAAGCCAAGGAAGAGCCCACATAGGATGTATTAAAAGCAGCTGCCATTTATCTGTGTGAAGGTCAGCAGCAACTAAATGTGCTGAAAGCTAATGCGCTCTTTGGATGGTAGCCAGCAGATAAAACAGATCACTGGAGAGAACCTCCGACAGAAGACCGTCTCAAATGAACCACACAGACAATATTCTCAGGCATAGAGGGCCAGAGGGGCTTAGAGTGTACTCCTCACCTCCCAGAGACACCACTTTTTTTTTTTTTTAGGAAGGTCAGGTTATGAAGTTAAAACATTGAGAATTTTGTGATGCACTACCGATATCATTCCCATGAGTAGCTGTACATTGAAAAAAAACAAAAAAAAACAATGCTTTTCAATCCATTGTCAATATAAAACAGGAGTATGCATGGAGAAAGTTGTGACATGCTTCAATGCTTGTACAATCACATATAGAGGGCATAGCTTGTAGCATATATATTATACAAGCTGATTTACTCTAAGAAAATGTAACCCATTACCTGTGTACAAATAGGCCTGTACTGTACTGTATGTATGTAAAACCAGTGTAAATCTTATATTTTTTTATCATGGAAATGAAATGTAGTAATACTCTTGATGTGATTGAATGTCAAGACATGTCTCAACTTTTTCCATACCACGGATAATAGGCATCATCCGCTTGAAAGAAATCTGGCACTGAAGCCAGTTTAACCAAACCAAACCAAACCAAAGTTTACACTGGGAAGCCTTTTCAAAACAAGAGGAATTCCCTCTACACACAGAACACACTTACTGCTCTCTTTCTTCCAGAGGTAGAACAAAACTGTTGCTGCGGGCCTGTGGGGGCTCAGCACTGGTCAGCACAGAGCGACTCATGTGACTCAGGGCTCCGCTGGGGACCTCCATAAGGGCCGCCGCCGCCGCGCCGCCTTGCCGATGGGTGGGAAAGGCGGCCACGTGCTCAGGCTCATTGGCAGTCTGGTGGTGCAGGAGGGAGGTGTGCAGAGGCCGCAGGGAGGACGCGGTACCGGCTGCGCCTACAGCCGGCGGGGGAGAAGGGGACGGGCTCTCTGACCGGGCCGCCTCCACCGAAGGCCGCTGAGGAGACGCGACCTCTGACCGAGAGGCTTCGGCTTCCTCCAGGGGGCAGAGGCGAGCAGATGGCTGGAAGGACCCTAGTGAACCTGCCGGGCCCCACGTGGCGGAGGAAAAGGGCTCGGACTTGCGTCTGGCGCCCAGCCCCGGCTGCAGAGCGAGGCTGGGCCTGAAGGTCGGTGCAGGTCGGTGGCTGAGAGATAAGCGGTTGCCTCGTGCCGCTGCGGGTCGTGTAGTCAGTGCCGTTTGCTCTGGCGGCGCTGCTGCTGCTGCTGCTGCAGCTGCAGCCTGACCCTCCTGCAACATATGTGCAATGGGCATTGTTAAGTTTCCAATCAATTCAGGACACCCAAGGCCGCTGCATTCAGTGGACACGTGCAAAGACTAGCAGAGGGTGCATACACTGCACAATTTTTACCTCCGCCAAGGAGGTTATGTTTTCATCGGCGTTTGTCTGTCTGTTTGTTTGTCTGTTAGCAACATTATGCAAAAAGTTATGGACGGATTTTGATGAAATTTTCAGGGTAGCTCGGAAATGGGCCAAACACCAATCCATTAGATTT
>JASCQX010000179.1:17559-47506 GCA_030264415.1 Sardinella fimbriata
ACTTGATAATAGCGTTTTCTCGAATTGCATTGCCTTGGCGGAGGTCTGCGCTCTCTGAGTGCTTTTCTAGTTTTCAAATGCTTTATTCAGCCACTGCTCAAACTGTACAAATAAATCTCAGGGGTTAAAAGTCCACAGATCACGATTTATGTTCTCACGCTATACATTCTGATAATAAGCTATGACTTGACTATTTCACACATATAGCGTGAATACTCAGAAGCTGGAAAGAAATAGCTTATTTGAAAATTGAATGAAATGGTGGAGGAAATATTGATTACACAGCTTCTAACTGCCTACACTTTGTACAAAGGCTCAGAGGGGAAAAAGCATTGACCGTGTCGTATACCCTCACAACGGGCGAGTTTCAAAAAGGTTTGATTTTACCACTGTCCGATATGATAGTCATGACGGCTTAATCATGCTTATTACTGTGGCGATTTTTCTACCTTTTCTACTTTAATGTATAAATTCAGAAGGCCTCTGTTGTTGCAGTTTCTGAACTGAGGTGAATGAGGGCGGGGGCTCAGTTGCAAAAACAGAAGAAAACAGGCCATCATCTGTGAAATTCAACTGCAACCTCAAAAGACCTTGAGTATCCGGAGAAAGGCTGATTAGACCACAGAAAATCTTTGTGTCAGACTGGGGAGTGTCAAGATTGGATGGCCTCATCAGTCAGCATAACTTCAGTGGGCCCTTTCTCATACAGTCTGAGGTTATGAAAATTTAGCACAGTAAGACTTGGCATTGGTAAAAAAAACAAAACAAAACAAACTTTTTGTGTGTTTTCCATGTCTCATGTTTCCTTTGTCTATATTATGTCACACAAAGCATTCAATATGCCGCAACAAGTCCTTACAACAAACTTAGGGGGTTCTGGAGGGTATCATTCAGTTAACTCCCTAAAAGGTATGAAGAGCCAGGTGTTCATTAGGAGAGAAAATATCCATGGGACCAAGGCCAGGACCAGGGCTCAAAGCCAAGGAGGTGAGGAAATTGTGGTAAACATCCCCGTTTTGTGGCCGAGTTGAGTTATTGGGAATAAGACACTGAAATATTTTCATTGGCCATACCTCAAATTAACTGATAGCTATACAGTTGGCCATATTATGCAGATTTAGACTGCGACACAAAACATGAGTGCACGCTACAGAACAGCGGAAAAGTTTGGAGAGAAGTTCGATGTAACTTGAAACTACTGAGTTTACCAGACAATCTGCTTTTCCCAAAGTGACATGTACTAGCATTATCCTGGCAACGGTCCAGAAAAGACACAATATTACCACGTGTATATTACATGAAGAAGTGACGCATGATTAAGATGAAACTTTTGGGCTGAATCCCAAAATAGCCGCAAGAAGTTAAAAATAAACGCGGAATGGGCCAAAATCTCACACAGTCTGGGCTCGCCCTTAAGCAGCAGATGACAGAGTCCTCCTCAGAATAGCATATGAACACTTAACGTCTCTGACACAAACCCTGATTGTTACCTGCTGCCTGTCATGTGGTCTGCCGGGTGCTTGTGAGTGAGCTTGCTGAATGGGAGATTTGTTGTCCAGTTGCTTCAAGAGTTCTTGCATTCTTCTCAATTCCTCCTCAGCCTCTCGAGCCTTCCTCTGCTCCTCCTCTGCAGACAGGAGACAGCCATCAGCAAAAAGACATTGCATGATCTCCCACCGTCATCGTCCAGGGCAGTGGTGGGGTAGCGGTTAAAGAACCTGGCTAGCATGCTGGTAGCCTGGAGGCCCCAATCAGTTGTTTCAAAGCATTACTTTCTTGATCAAAATAATTAATTATTAGTTAATTATTAAATAAAATAAGACCAATTCCCTATGGTTTCTTCTAAAGGCAAATATAATCCGATCTAATCTTTTATTAATGAAAAAGAAGTGTTTGGAGGTACACTTACCCAGTTTGCGGAGCTCAGCTTGTTGCTTGCATTTGGCAAAGTAGCGATTAGCCCTTAACTCCTCGAAGGAGTACTCAGAGTCCTCACAGACTAACTCACTCACGCAGTACATGGACACCTGCTGTGAAGGTTCACTCTGGGCTTTGGGTGGGTTGGATGGGTTATACTCAGACTTGGAGAGTCTACAGACGAAAAAAATAAAATAAAATTGGTGCCAGTGCTCTGTGTTTACAAAGAAAGACAGGATGAAAAATGTCCAGTCCTGTCCACAGAGAAAGGTAGCAGAACTTACATGCGAACGGTTCGGTCGTCTGGGAACTGGGGTGAGTCTGATTCCTAAACATGGAGAAAAATGGGATTTCATATTTAACTTAGCTTTTTTTTTAATATTCAACGCCTGGTCTTCTTCACACACACACACACACACACACACACACACACACAGTAAACACAGAAATCTTTTCCACTTACCTTGCACTGTTGTTGAAGGATTTCTCTAGGTCGAGATTGTTGATTGGTTAATTGGGAATTTTGAAGAGGATTCCTTGCCACATCTTTGAAAAAAAAAAAAAAAAAAATATATATATATATATATATATAATGCAATAATCATGAATAATGACGCTTTAAACAAATTACAATGATAAAGATGATAAAGTACGGTAATAAAAGTAGTATATAATATAAAGGCATGCATACCAGTGGTGCCTGCCTGGTGTTTTAGCACCTTGCTCTGGAACTTCCTGTGGAAAAAAAGGAGCAATGTTAGTGGTTTGCTTTTGGAATACTGTGAATTGAGGCCCCACCGATGTCCACGCCAGGATACTGCTGAAGTTGATTTTTATTCAGTAGCAGAATTGATTACATACCACTGGGGGAAGCAGAGTTTCTAGAAAATGAAGCAATCTCAGTCTCCCAGTTTTTTTCCTTCACTTCCCGCTTCTCCGTAGCGTGCACTCGTGTTTTGTATCTCAATCTAAATCTGCATATAGCCAACTAGATCCTGTATACGTATCAGTTAATTTGAGGCATGGCCAATGAAAATATTTCAGTGTCTCATTTCCAGTAACTCGACTCGGCCACAGAATGGGGCTGTTTAAGCAGAACTGAACCGAATTCCCTCAGCTCCTTGGCTATGAGCCTTGTCCTGACCTTGGCGCTGCAGGTGCCTTGGAAGGCCAAAAAGTTATCACAAATAATAAAAGATCCTCAAATGATGTACTCTGTGTGTGCGGCACCTCTTTCACTTAGTGATATAATTAAGACAAAACATAGATTGCATATTTTATATGATAAACATGAAAAACGAAAAAATTAAAACATGAAAAACAAAAGCATGTTTCTAAGCGATAACACCCAATAATACCAAGTCTCACTGCATTAAACTTTCGTATGTTCAAGCTGGCTGAAAAGGGTCCACTAAAGTCATGCCGACCTACAGTATGAGATCATCCAATCTTGCCTGCGGATTCTGTTTTTCTCTCCCTATCTAAGCACAATGGTCTCTTGTGGCACTTTAAGTATCAGCCTTTTTTCTTCACACACTCAGGGTCTTAGGTGTTTACTAAACCAAATTTCGTGTTCAGAAACTGTCAAATGACAATTAATGGCCTGCGCTTTCCTGTTTTGGAAACCAGTCCTCTGGCTTTACCCACTTTAGTTACAAAATGTGTTCGGAAATTGCCAAAAAAAGAGGCATTTTAAAATCTTACCCAGAACTTGGTTACACTTTAAGAGTAGGAAAAGTAGAAAATCACCGCACAAAGTCATTGAAGTAGGTCTTTGAATTGGTTACCGATAATGCTGAAGCACTGTGTCGACTGGTTGGGCCTGGTTCTCCACTGCTCTCTGATAGACTGCTTCAGCTTGGGGCAACTGACCATCTTTCTCAAACTGCTGGGCCCAGGCAATGTACAAGGCTGCCGTCCTGGTTCCAATTCCCTGGCTGTGCACATAACTGTACACTTTGATGGGATCATCATAAAAGCTGGCCTGAAATCATACAATACATCTTAGACTCAGAGGGATTACACAACTCCTATTATTAAACAAAACTGAAAGAGAAATGTATGTGTTCAGAGTCATAATCTGACAGCAATGAGAGACCATAAATTGTAAATCCTGTATCAGTAATGTATTGCCTAATCTTTAAATCATTTAAAAAAAATCTCCTGTTGCAGTCTTAACTTACACATTTGATGCAATGATCGACATATCTGGGGTCATTCTGATAGCATTCTTCATGTAGAAATTTTTGAACAAGACGATCGAGAACAACAGACATGTCTTTCCTTTCATCTGGGGCCAGCTTTCCCTCTAGAAATTGCACAAATCTATGTAAACAGTCACAACACAAACGTTATTACTTTCTTGGTAATCATGCCATCACATTTCATGTCAATGAAAACAAATAATCTCCACCATTGTTGAGTTTGACATTTGACTTGGATCATTTCTATGCTTTGTTTACATATAGCATCTACAGTCAATGATCAAAACACAACAATAAGACAAGTTACCTATCCCATGGATCAAGTGGGTCGTCTCCAGAATAATTATGCAAGGTGTTTTCAAACGATCTGCAAAACACAATTGTACATACATTATAATGAAAGACACTTTGCACACTCTGGGCATCTCTTGGCTAGCAGCCGAAGGTTTAGGGATTTTGAATTATTCGATTTCAAGATGTTTTTCTGGTCATGTTGACTTTCAGTTGGCTAGTGTTAGCTTTAAAGTTAACTTTGGTCCTTACGTAGTGATACACAAGTTGTTATTATAGTGTACTTGTTATTTCTAATGCAAAACCTTTACTGAAGCTAATATCCGGCGTGTATAACTGCAAGCAAAAGAAAAGGACACGGAGTTTTTAGGCCAACTAGCATATATAGCTAGACGTTTTCTACTGCTAGCCACCTATTGTCAATAAAAACCTCTCCAAGTTCTCCACGACTTACTGTAAATATGTGCTGACGTCCATGTTTGCGAACGAATCTTCACATTTAACAACAATACGATTATTTCACTGACTTGAACGGGCTTGCCTTGGCTCGGCTATCCCTGTTATTTTTTTGCAACACAACAACGGTCGACGTAAAATCTTTGACGTTCAAACCCGGATTTCAAATTTACCGGTTTAGCCAATAAAACTTGATGACGATAACTAGACAAGCCAATCGGAATTTACCGTGGGCGTTTCGGAAGCAGTCATTGGACAGTTTGCTTTTACACATATAAAATGTATATCCGGACATATTTACTGTCTATGGGACTGCTACAGTTATTTTTACTAACTTTTATTAACGTGTAACAATTACTTGTTGCTAAACCTACATGAAACACACATAACTTTAGGTTGTACAACCTCCAAACCAGTGGATGGCAGTCCCCGACATTACGACATCGCCTTGGGGGTGGAGTTTGTGCAGTGTTTTGAAAAACATGGCGGCTCCCATTTACAAGTGTGAGTATGCTCGTCAGACACGCAATTGAAATGTCCTCTTTCGCTGCATTATGTGACTATTTTGTGTTTTTGCAATATCTGCTATTCCAAGTTTACAACTGTTCAACGTAAATGCTTGCCTTTTAGTGCTTTTGTGGTTGGTAAATTGTTTTGTTTTGTTCCATGGACAATGAGCTAATCTGCTAAAAAAAAATCATTGACATCGCCTTAGCGACTTACAATGCTTTGCTGTGCAAGTTATCCATCCACCACATCACTTTTGAACAGCTATACAGTTTCAGCCAATATATGTAACTACTTATTGTAACTACCTATAGCTATGTTCCTGTAAATTATTCACCCAGCCCTATGGTACCCAACAGAAACCCATTGTCTCCTGCAGAAACCATGTGTAGTTTTTTATGTAATGATGATATTTTTAATCGCTGCAGGGACTAATGATGATACCGCCAGATTGATAGAGTGGCGTGCACGAAATGCGGCAATATTCTCAGGCAGAAGATTAACTGCTATCAGAGGTTATGAGTAAGTCAACAAGAAACATTACCCACCCCCTTTGTCAATATCAGAGTGAGAATGACCTTTCAAAACTCTTCCATACACATGGTTTCTAATTTAGAACGGCTTGTTTTATACCTATCCATTCTGAAAGGTTATTTGTCAAGGAGAGCGGTTTGGAGGGGCTGGTGTCACCTGCATTTATCAAGAAGAAATGGGAAAATCTAAAACAAAAATATGTGGTAAGATCATGTTGTGTAACCTACGTTTTTCTTGGGAAGCTGGTTTCTCATTTGTGAATTGCCTAACTTATTTGATTGATTGATTGATTGATTGATTGCATTGATGATTGCGTTTTTAAGTGTGTATGTGTGCTGCTTTTTCACATGTGAAGTTCCTAATGGAAAAATAAAGTTCTTTGAATTTATTGAATTGAATTGTTGTCTCCTCATAGACCCTAAAAAGAGTGTCAATGGAAAGTGGCTCAGGTGGCGCGCCTGAGAGTTGGAGATGGTACAGCCAGATGGAGGATGCCCTGGGGGGAAGGATCCCGGACATCAAGTCCTGTGAAATAAGAATGCCTACCGTGTTTATCTCAACTGACCAGGAAGAGATGGTCCACGCCCTGGAACTGACAGCAGACTCCCACTCGCCTCCCCCTCTCCCTCCTCCTCCTCCGGTGAAGAGGCAAAGGACTGATTCAAATAACATCATGCTGGAATACCTGACCAAGCAAGAGGAGCGAGACCAGCAGCGGGACATTGAGTGGATGCAGAGAGAGGAGCTCCGGGAGAGGGAAGCTCTGGAGAGGGAGGAGCAGCGGGAGAGCGAGGCGGTGGAGAGAGAGGAGCGCCGGGAAAGGGAGGCCATAGCCAGGGAGTCTAGGCGAGAGATGGAGGCAATAGAACGAGAGGCTCGGAGAGAGAGGGAGGCGGTGGAAAGAGAGGCGAGGAGGGAGAGGGAAGCCAGGGAGAGGGAGGAGAGAAGGGAGCAAGAGTTCAGAGACAGGGAGGAACGGAGGGAAAGAGAATTCCAAGAGCGGTATGACAGGTTGGAGACGGTCTTTAGAGAGAGAGAAGAACGGCTTCTCTCTATTCTTGAGAAGTTACTGAACAAATGAAGGTCTGCTGTTGGGGTAATTCAGTCATAGCTCTCAGAAAAGGAAGAAATCCTGTGACAGGATGTAGCCCTGCTGTTTTTGATGGATTACGCTTTGTGGAAGTGGTAGTCAGGCCTGTGCACGATCAGCACTGCCAGGTTTTGGTTTTGATTTGCAAGGCTGTCATCTGCTTGTGTTGGACCAACTAGTGGCCTTAAAAGCTCATGTCCCCATGGTGCTCGATGTCCAGACCAGTCAAAGTGGATTTGTGAAGGTCTCGCTGATGCAGGCTCCATTCATTTGGGAATGGTTTTAAGGAAACATTATCTTTTGTGTAATGTTGTGCCATTAAGGTCTATGTGTATTATGTAGGACTGAGGTTTGTTTAATACTGTTCATGCATCTTGTACTTTCAGTCACTGACTTTTTTTTCAATGCAGAACAATACTGAACATTCAGTTGATGAGTATTGTCAAGTTTGGGAAATAAATGTTTTTTTCCTCTTATGTGTCCTATGGTAAAGCTCCCCCAACCCCAAATGAGGGGGGAAAATACAGTATAACGGTTCAATAGCAATTAAATATTAATATATAGAGAGAGGGTTTGAAACAATGGGACACCCATAATCACACCCATACTTCATTGGTGACACCTGGTGGGCGATTTGGCTAACAACAGATTTTAACATTTTAAGCTAATTGAAGAAACTGAGCTACGGTCATGTGACAAGGACCTTTTCAACCATACTTTGGAACACTGCTTCGAAATTTGAGTTTCTTTCAGGAGTTTGGCAGTACTCAGTACTGAACTCATGTCCATGCAGACAAGCAGTAAGTAGAACTAATGAGCAGAGCTTTTCAGCTACCTGAAACACAGAGAAACTACAGTAGAATATACAGAAAATCAACACACCGTCAACATTTAAGGAAAAATCAATAACTTTATTAAAAATAAGTTACACGACTTAATTTACAATATAAAACAATTTATTTGCAGGAATGCAAAAACACTTGTTAGCCACCAACAAACTGGTTCATAAACCTGGCTAAGGGTAGAAGATGTCAACTCCCTGGGGGAGTGTGTAGTGTTTAGAAAAACCCTGCATATCACAATCCATGGAGTAAAGAAAAAGAAGCTGAGAGCTGCAGTATCCCTTTAGAACTGGGGAAGTCTCTACTCCAGCTATTGCTGTTCACATGGTGTAGTCCTGGGTGGCGCTCAAAGGCAGCTCCACCCATGTTTATGGTCATTTATGTCGACATGAAGAGTATGGACAATGGCTTTCAGACATCATTGAGTAGAAGCACACCTTCATAAAAGGATGCTGTTGTATAAAAAAGTTAAGACCTGTTATTCCACTGAGGAAAAAGGGATACTGCAGAACCTCTTAAAAAAATAATTAAAAAGTAGTTGGCGCTGTTCTTGTTTTAATGTTTAAGCTTGTTTTTTTGTTTTTGTTTTTTTTTAAATAAAAGTAACAGTTTTCCTAAAGCTATGATACAACCAATAACTATCTGGTAGAGATAATATGAAGGCAAGGCTTGTGAAAGCTCAAATGGAGTTTTGACAGGCCCAGTTTCACTGTTTGAAATGTGTGGGAAAAGCATATTTAGAGGAAAAAAAACTTTACACAAGAGAGTTCTGATGTTGCCCTTGTACCTTGCAGGGGGGAGCTCAACCCCTGCTTTCATCACAAGGTTCCCTATGTACAGTAAAGATTGGGCAGTTTAAATCCTCCATATTGAGGTAGTTAACCAACCCTTTATTAAAAGAGAAAAGAAAGAAATAAACAAAAATAGACTAGTTCTTAAAAGAACCACATGCCTGGAATGCCTGACTGTTCATGCCAGGTGGTTACACCTTAAAAAGACTGCAAACATCCTTACGATCAATAATAATAAAAAAAATGTAGACATATTCCATGATAAAGCTAAAATTAGCACAAAAATATACATAGCATCATGCTCCTCAGAGCCACATCAAACTTGTATCCAGAATTCTAACAGAGGATTCTCTCTGTACAGAAGACACCAGTCCCAGCCATCTCAAAATAAATGAAAACTAAAAGAAAGTGACAAATCCTTATATACAAGTAAGTGGTAAGACCTCGCAGAAGCCTCAGATTTCTTGAGTGCATTTGTTGTTAGCTAGGACTGGCTTTTGACCTTTATGTCAATCCTCTGTTGGAATTCTGGGTTGACAAAGTGCAAATTAAGATGTTTATTTAAAAAAAAAAAAAAAAAAAAAAAAAGATTCTTCAAACAAATGATGTTCAACTACAAATGGCAAACTCTTTGGGGACAGATAGGGGTCTGAAGTGTGGGTAACAGATGGTGGTGAGTTGATGTCTAAACACTGCAAAAAGTCCAAAATTATGTTGAGTTTGCTCGTATGTGGCAGTCTGGGAGATATGCTTCAGTAAGGCTGTGATAGCACTGGACTGCTGAATTGACCTTACCATCAAATCCACTGGCAGCAGCTTCTGGTGCAACCCCTATTCCAAGTTAGTCTTCATAGTGACTGGTCAGGACCGTCCTCGACCCCTTTTCCCTGCTTGTCGGGTAACAAAAAGAGACAATTAGGAGAAAATTCAGTCACCTGAATATTAAAACAAGACTTAAAAAAAAAAAAACATCAACCAAAAATACAGATAAGTGCATGACAGACGTAATTAGATTGAGAACATCACTGGGGATGTTAAGACGATAGAACTAAACAAGGAGGGTTAAAACGAAACCAACGGGGGAAAAAGAAAAGAGAGGGGAAAATGTCTGAAGGCAGTCACTATCACTACTACCAACACCCCTCGAGTTCACATGCACAAGACTATGGCTTAAGGAAAAACAAGCACAACGGTGATACTGGTGTGTCTAACTGGTGGCCAGAGAAGTGGTTAAAGTGGGGGAAAAAGTTATGGCCTATTAAGTTCACAAATGCAGTTTTACTTTAGAAGCAGATAAGTACATACATGCCAATTATTTCCTGTTGGTTTTTAGTTTTGAAAAGAAGTCCATGCAGTCAGAGCCAGATCAGTGTTAAAAGCATTAGGAGACAGAGGTTCTGTCAGATTTTGCTAAATTCTCCTTTCAAAAGGAATCAAATTGTGCTTCCTTTGATCTGTGGTTCCCAAGATGATGGGCAAACCATCTCCAGATAATCCCGAACGTCTACAAAAAAAAATTATTGATGGGATTCCTTTAACAAAATCCTTCAAAGTCTTTTCCCCAATGGAAGAATTTTTTATCAAATGTTTTTGGGTTTGCAGTAACTGAAATGATGAAGTATGTCACTACACATACAGATAAAGGTTGGAGAAAGTGGAAAGAGGATGCCGACTTGGTGATTACAAATTTGATGGCATGCATAAGTGAGGTTGCAGCATGTGGCTAACATAGGCAAACCTTTACGTCCTTTTCTTCCACAAGGAGCATTAAATTTGTAGGCAATTTAAGGAGAAAATTTGCCGAAACATGAATTTGAAACACAATTTGAGTTTGTTTTTTGTACACTGATGCGTGTAATGTTTATTAAAGCAGACAAAACAGCAAAGTACAAGCCAAAATGTAAAGCCAAAAAAGTCTTTTTCCCCCCCCAAAACAGAACACGCTATTGTACTAGCATTGTCTTTTGTAACATACAAATGGTCTTATGGTAATTTATTTATGGCAAATACAATAGGAGGAGAGAAATGCTTCGTAGCCGTTACCTACTTAAGACATTGAGACCAAAATTGCTATGAACATACAAGATGCTATAAAGCCAAATAGACATGTTGAGAACATAAGTGAAATTTATTTTTTTCCTTCCTTTTTTTTTTTTTTTTAACCGAGATTATAGATCACTGATTGAACACAAATTTAAAACAATAAAACCAGTTCGCCAGAAGCAGTGACTTCTTATCAAGTCCAAGCGGATTATGAAATTATATACATTAAAAACCGTGCCAGATATCACCAATTAGTCAACGATAGGCAACCATATGGATTGAAGGGCCAATCAATTGTCAGATTGAGTCTTTTTTTCGTTTTCTTTCTTTTGATAAAAAAAGGAGAGGGTTTGAGGGAAAAAAATTAAAAAATACAAAATAAAAAAAAAATAAGCCCTACAGTTCTAGTTCCACTGTTGCCCAAAAGAATCCTGATAAAACTCCTGGTTGTCAGATTTGTAACCATAGTTACCAGAATGATCACCACCTTGTAGCGGTTGCTGAGCAATGGGTTGAGAGCCCCAGTTCTGATTATTGGTTTGGCGGCGCTTGGAATCTGGCTGGCTGTACCCGTCAGCTTTGCGCTTTCCTCCTACACTTCCACCGCGGCCACCCCTCGCACCACGTACCCCGCGGCCTCTCGGTTGCGCACCTCCTCTGGACCCCCGTGACCCTCGGCTCGCTCCTGGACCCCCGCCGCCTCTCTGGGGGAAACCGCTGGCGCCTCCTCGGCCCCGGGGCGCCCCTGCGCCTCCTCTCCCTCTGGCTGGAGAGGCACCACCACGCGCACCCCCTCGGCTGCTTCGGCCCCTGACAGGTGGTGGGGCCTGGAAGTCGTCGTATCCGTAGTAGGGATCGTCATAGCCACCACGGTAGTTGTGGTAGTCATAGCCATAGTAGTCATAGTAGTCCTCGTAGCCATAGTAGTCGGGGGGATAGGCGTAACCCCCCCGACCACCGCCTCTACCCCGACCTCTAGGGGGAGGAGGCATGTGAGGGGGGCCATAGTAATAATAATCATCATACCTGGGAAAGGGAGATAGAGGGGGAACAGGTTTTCGAGAAAGCAAGGAGTAACCATTCAGTGTGTTAGAGGTACTTTTGAAACCAAAGAGAAATCACTTCCTTCGAATAATGTGCCCTGCTTGCTTACATTTGTGTTTTAGCTGCCTGCCGCTGGGCTTTGCGTTCTTTTCTCTTCTGGTCGGGGGGCTTTGCAAAAACAATTTCTATTGGTTCGCCCTCCAGTTCTTTCCCATTCATTTCAGCCAGAGCCTGCACAGATTCCCAGCACAAAACTAAGTTTAGAACGGTGAGGGAGAACTCGTCTGTCCACGTTGAACGTTATAAGAATAGCTCACTCAGGCCTCTTACCTTTACGGCTCCGTCCCGCTCCTCAAAGTGAACGAAGGCATAATCTTTCAGTTTCTTTACACGTTCCAGCTTACCAAACTGACTGAAGGCTTTTTCAAGTATTTCTTCCGTTACGCTATTTGCAAGGTTTCTGACAAACAGAACTTTCACCTGGAACAAAAACCAAGGCGCAACATACAATAAATGTTAAAAAAAAAATATCCCACCCCTCAGCTGTTGCACGTTTCTTCCATGTCTGTAAGTGAGGAGTTACAACTACACTATAAGTATGAGGGCTTCCTTGCATAGCCAATAAAATCAATACCACTATCTCAAGCTGCAACCCAAAGGTTCCATATGCCCAATCAATATCACCAACACCTGCAGTGCTCCCAGACAGGAGAATGATTCAGTTACAAGCCCTTCGTTACACCAACTGTCTTAAGTATGTTTCTGCATTTCTGTGTCTAATTCTGTATTAGGTGCCAGCAACAGAGGTGCAGGATTTTGTTGCTTCAATCTGGATCACACAACAGTGAGAGAGTAAACATATATTGCATTACCTTGGCCATGACCTCTGGGTCTGGGTCCTCGATGGGGTCAGCCCACTCTACTGTGACCACATTCCCCCAGACTTTGACCTTGCCACTCATGAGTCGCCGTCGGGCTTGGGCGGCCGTCTTGTGGTCCTCGTATTCTAGGAAGCAGAAGCCTCGGTTCTTCTTTTTGTCATCGGGCTGATGGTACAGTATGACATCATTAAGACCCTCTGTTTTGGGAGCAAAAAGAGAAAAAAATATATAATTGGTCATGCAAGAATTCATAACGCAAGAACAATAAAAACAAACTAAAAAAAAAAAAAAAAAGACAGTCAGTTTTTAAATCAGCTGGATAGCAGTGTTCTATTTAGCAATTTCAGAGGTTCCTAGCCTGTGATAGTTAACACCCATGACTGAGTGTTCACAGTTACTGTGAAAGACTGATGACCCTCAATTGATCAATCCGTCACAGCATGCATTATTCACTCCACTTAAAATATACATAAGGCACATCCACACACAAATGACCATGTCTCACCTGTGACTTTAGAAAACTCTTCCACTATCTGCTCTTTTGTTTTGCTTTTGGGAATGGACCCAACAAACAGCCTATTATTCGCAACCGATATACACACTCCAATGTGTTTTCCGGGGCGAATTTCATGATTGTTAAACTGTGGAAAACAAGACGAGAAACACAATCATACTCAGTTGATCATGATCACATTACCGGAGCTTCACAAATGCACATTTTTTTTTTCAACATAATTTTCACATTCAAAAGTCTGCTTCTACAAAGATCTTAGCAAACACACCAAAACAGGGCCGTGTTTCCCAAAACGTTCTTAGTGCTAAGATGATCTTAACATGTGTAATTTCCTATACTTAAGATCATCTTAGCGCTAAGATCGTTTTGGGAAACGCACCCCAGAACAAATATCGAGATGGGGAAAATAACAGGTTTACTCAATGTCACAGAACACACCCAACTAACTGCAGCCGGCAGTTTTACTCTGCTTAACAAACTGCAACAAAAACGGAATTTGCTTTTAAAACAACAAAGTCCAGAGGTTCAAATAAAACCCTGCACAGTTTTTACAGGATGAAGCTGGATGGGGCACGACTTGCACAAGCAGTGCGCAACCACTGTAGGCTCATCTGAGCCCTCCAGTAGAGAACAGAACAGAACAGAAGATCAATGGGACACACTTACTAGCTTAACTGCCTCCTGTGCAGCATCTTTAGTGCAGAAAGTGATGAAGGCGTAGCCCCTGTTCAGGCCGGTGAGAGGGTCCATCATGAGCCGCAGGTCCCAGATTGAGCCGGCCTTCTCAAACAGAGGCACCAGTTCATCTTCAAACAAATCCCTTGGAATCTTCCCCACAAAAATCTAAACACAGAGGACGTATAGAAGCATGGGAAAAAGGTTAATGACTCGCAAGCCAGAGTTCACAACGACACCTTAGCATGACACACCGTCAGATCTTAGCGGTAAACTGTCATTGTAACCAAGGTTACTCCAGAACAGAGTACATAATTCATCATATGGACAGTCTCAATTGTCACAGCAAGACAGCAAATGCCAGGCAAAGCCCTAGAAGGACACTTCACGCTAGCTGCGACTTGTAATGGCATTACATTCCTTTGTGCAGGAATTTATGCAAGAAACGTCCATGCATGTTTCTTAAAGTGGCTCATAGTCCACAGGCTTGAGAGCTTAGATGGTCTAACGGGCCGGGATAGCATAGCGCTGGAGGATGTGGCGATGTGCTGTCAGTGTCCTCACCTCTGTGCCAACATGGGGCTGAACTCCTGAGTACACCGACTCTGGCGGGGGTCCACCGTACTTCCTCTGTCCTGTGGTTACGTCGAGTGTGTAGTTGGTTCTCTCGAGCAGAGCCTGCCAAAGGCATCGGACAAACGCATCAGACTGCCATCAGAAAGCTGGAGGCTACTTTAAACTGCTTGAGCAAACAACTGTTGTGATCTTAATTTAAAACGAATTAACACAGCAAATACACAAGTACCACATTCAGAGGTGCATCTCAGATTTACTTTAATATCCACAAAGAGCCTACTTTTATTTTTGCTTCATCTGGTCCTTTACTAGAGTCTGAAACTTTGGTCCCCTGCTTTTCCCTCTGTCGGTAAGTCTTCATTACTCCGCACAAATAGGCACTTTTGTTCTGTGGAGAGGATAGTTTGCCGTTTTACCTCCACTCCTCATCACACCAATATGATCATCTTAAGCACAAAAACAGTAAGCACAAACTTACTTGCACATGTGAAAGATCGCTTTCCTTAAACTGAACGAGAACTTGTAGCGCAGCGTCTTCATTGAATTCTTTCAAGGCCTCTATTGCCCTCTCATCTAAGTCGCTGTGTGCTACAAGGCCTGGGGCAAAAGGGACATGTCCAACATGAGATTTTGGTTCACTACAAGCAGTAAATACAAAGAACTGACCCCTTTTGTCCAACGAGATGTTTAATAGAACAATTATTAGCCAACAATAAATTAATTCCAAAGAGGATCAATAGCATCACAAGGGCATTTCGAGCAATGCGCAAAGTCCCGGAGAATGGCATATGAATGCATAGTCTACGTCAAGCAAATACACAGCCGCAGTTAAATGAGTTTACATTTAATCTACAGATCAAAGAAAGACACTAAAGAAAAAAATGCACATTGAATAGCTTTGGCATAAACCTACCTCATCGCACCTTAAGCCCTCACATATATGTATGCACACACAGGCAGGCAGGCAGGCAGGCAGGCGTGCGCGCGCGCGCGCACACACACACACACACACACACACACACACACACACACACACACACACACACACACTCATACAGAGCACTCTTTTGCTGATTAGTTAGCCTGTTCGCAGTGGGCTTTAGAGGGGCACATCACCTGTCCCAGCATCAGACAGCTGCCTCTATTGTTCCTGAGCCTGCCCAGCTGGCCTTCCCTCCCATGGGACCATACCAAGAAGCACCTCTAATACAGTCCCCCTTCCTCCACCACCCACCCCCAACAACAGTGTACTAATCCATTCCACACTGGGGGCTTTCTTTGATACACAATGCACTTAGGGGTTAATCTGTCTACTGAAGGCGCTGAGAGAATTTTGTCAATTGCAACTGCAGTACCCATTTTGTTAGGCAACCACACAAAGTTGCTAGGCTACTGTAGATTTGCTGATTCCCACTCCACAGAGCAAATAGTTGGCTTACAAAATACATGCACATGAAGTAAAATCTGGGAGCGAAAAGAGAATGTGTTTTGGTTATTTTGCACAGGCTTACCTGCTACGTAAATTTCATCTAGTTTTTCAGCAACTTTCTGTGGTAAACCAGCTTCTAACAAAGTTTGGAAATGGTCAGAATGGGTAACTGCAGCGGTCGTGTCCATTGGTTCTTCTGTACCATTTCCATTAACATGTTCTGTTGCCATGTCTCCAGCAATCTGTTCAAATGCAATGGGCCAAATTAATTGAGAGGTTGGGGAGGATCAAAGAATTGATATGAATCACGGTCATCATACCATGTGAGTGAATTTATAGAAATTGTTTCAGACATCAGAATCTTAAAGGAAAGCCATGTTATTACAAAAAAATGTCCACCGTGAAGTTAGCTGTTAAGCATCCGACCAGTTTTGCTGTAGGAAAAGGTCCATCTGACCAGTTGGGCACTTGTATGCTGCCAAAAATACACAATGTCTAGCTGTCAAGACCGACCAGCTGCAGCGGGGTTTAATGTATACTAAAAGCATAACGTTATACAACTGTAACATCAACTTCAAACAACTTCCAACACCCATGCACATAGGGAGAGAGCAAGGCAGAGAACGTCAAGCAAAACAGCAGTTTGCTAACACTACCATACCTTACATTAACGTACATTACAGACAGCAACTTTGTCAGCTTGCAAGTTAACGTTCGAAACATACTTATTAATTCCAAGGTTTATAATTTAACTCTTACTTAAAGCTTTCATAACTTTCATTTTAATGTAAACAATACTGTCACCATCAATGTAAATGCTAGCTGAATGTAGCCTACTTGCTAACCACACAACACCGTGATTTCCCTGTCGGTGTAACACTCACAGGCTCAATAACTGTCATGGTAGCTGCTCCACTATCGTGGAGAAAGCGCTCACAAAAATATAATTGCCATCCAGTTAGGTAAAGCACGCCTGTACATAATCAAGTTACTCTGGCTCGTAGGGTCCTCAGAAAGCTAGGTTACCTGCACGCATGCAAGTTAGCTATAATGTTACAATCTAGCACTGGAAAGCAGCAACCATGTCAGTGTGCCTGATAAATCATGGCTATGTCGTGCTTATTTCTCCTTGATGGTAAGCCACCAACAGTCCACCAGAAACAAACTATCGGCAATACATAAAATAACTGCGCAAGTCAAAAACATGTAACGTTACAAATTAATGCTCAATTGTTGTCAAGAAGCAACCTGCATTTAGATGCTTAGCATACATGACGTTAGCTCACCATACCCTGTCAAGACGTTAATCTTAACCGCTAGCAATTACCAAGCCATTTGCACCTAGGTATGTGCAGTTTAACGTTAGTAAAGATAATGTAATTTAGTGCAAAACACGTATTTAATTCATACAACTGAAATCAGAATTGCATTGCTGGCTGGGTAGGTAACGTTAGGTTAGCCATGTTAACGCTAGCTAACATGAGCACCATTAACGTTAGTCAGTGGACTTTACCAATAATGAATCAGACGTGAGGTCGCGATCACACCCGCATTTGCAATATTGTTACAACGCTGACTCAAGTCATGAGTACCAGTCACTATTTGCTTATTCTGGAGTTCACAGTGCACAAGATAATTAAAATGAACAAATGACCAATGTGCCGCCACATAACTGGAGTCCATTTTCAAAAAGCCGGGTGGCTAACACCATACAAGACAAACCACTTCTCACATTGTTTAGAAACACAACAACCATGTAAAATGGATAGCAATTTACATGTTGTGTAATTTAAAGTTCGCGATATAGTTACCTTAGAGTGGCTCAATAAGGTGCACGGTATGGATCAGTTCAATCCTGGGGTGTTTTTATGAAAAGAAATGGATCTACGACTCCCCGGTGCAAGTCCGGTTGGGTTCTTTTACTTCGAGTGATGTAAAATGGCGGATACGTTCACGCCAGGATTTCTCACGCATCTATGGGGTTTCTGAGACAATCATTCACGGGCTCAGTTGTCTGTCGATACACTGAACCAGACCCTGTCCGTCTATGCTGGAGCCGTAAACCAAACAGTAGACAGTCCAGATGCTAAGAAGGCATAGACCAGCAGGATCATCACTAAAGTCAGTCGCTGAATATTGTACATTCAGATTTCAGTATGGTCTCATTTGATGCCAATATGTATCTTGTCTGAATTGTTGTGTCAAATTGAAAACCCTGAAAATTATATGGCCAATAGAATGCAATTTTATAACAAATAATGCAACAATGTAATTTAACACTTAAATACGGGTAAACAAAAATGATTTCATAAAATAGTTTATTGAAAGAAAATGTGTATCAGTTTTGGATAATTAGTATAGAATTAACTGGATTCTGAGTCTGAAGTAGAGGGGGTAGATGAACTGAAAGTTAAACTAGAACTAGAGCTTGAACTAGAGGTCAAACTACTTGTGGAAATAGATGTGGAGTCTGACTCCGAGTCAGACTCGGATTCTGAGACATTTGCAAGAAATCTTTCTGCAACTAATTCAAACATCTGCACTAACATCTGATCTAACTCTGCATCTGAATCTGACTCTGAGTCACTCTCTGAGGTGGGAACTTCTCCAGGAATGCTGGTTTGCTGAAGCATGAGTCTCAGATTTTCTCGGTCTCTCAGACTGGAGCTGAAGATGTTCCTCACTGTGCCTCTTTCACCAAGACGAATGGTTCTTGTCTGTGCAAAATGGCACCAGAAACAACATGCCCTCCATCACAATCACTGTTCATACATTGTACTGGTCTGTGCTGTTGTATAATATTGTTGGACAAGTTCTGGCAACATACCTGGCCTTGATTAACTAGATCCTGTTCAATCTGCCCATCAGATGGATTTACATCATCCTCTAATAAACATGTGGGGCGAACAACCGCAACCTGTGTGCATACAAGACTTAGGCATGAATTTAACATCTCTAAAGACGACCGTCTTCCATTATATAATGAATATTGTAGTCTTACTCATTAAAATAGTAATGTAACCAAAACATCAATGCACAGGCTCTTTAGGATCAAAGCATACTAAATGATTTTTGGCAATGTAACTGTACTCGGAAGCATGTACCTTCCGAGGAACTTTGTCCCTATCCCAAACACTCCGCTTGGGTTTGGTGCCAGAAATGGAAGAGCCACATGGGTTGTCCAACACTCTGCCATCAAGTCTACAATCCTCAGAGTGGTTCCCTGCCAATGCCTTAACATACACAAAGGGCCCTTAGATAGTTAAACCCATTATATTCATTATTCAATTGCTTGTCAAATATTTCCTTCCATTACCTTTAGATGGTTTGAGGTATCCATTAGCTAATAACTAACATCAGATACAAAAAAGGAAAATCTCATTTGTAATTGCCATTGGTGGTGTGCACAATCTTAATTTCACTCTAGAACCTAGCGTCTTGAAATCTAGAATTTTCTTTATTAGCTAAAGCACTCACAATGGCATCACAATCCTCTGAATTCTACAACTCTGTTCCAAATGGCTTGGGAAGGCACAGCCCCTGAGACAGTTGGGGGGGGGGGGGGGGGGGGACCCAAAAACAAAAAAAAAAAAACAAAAACACCAACTCACTGGCTGCACCACAGTGAACACTTATATCTGTAGGCCTATGTCCTTTGGCCTTGTTACTAGGCACCTAGACAAAAAGCGAGATTTGAGTGCCACTGCACAGTCCTTAGATCAGATGCCTGCATCTCGAACTAAGCATATGCAAATACGATAAAATGAACATTCCATTTAATTCTGGCAAAGATGAAGACAATTTCAGACACAAAACATCCAAAGACTCAAGACCTTTATTTAAATGATCTGGAACAATTACACAGAACACTTTCTGTTGGTAGCTTCACAGTCAAACAAAATATTAATTTAAACCTACTACATGAGGACCGCATTGAGGGCTGACATTTCGTGGACTAGCCACTTAAGACTGAGTGTGGAGCTTAGCAGCTTCTTAGGGACCACACAGACAGACGTTTCCATTTCAAAAAAGCATCCTCGGAAGAAATTCAGATTGTATGATTGTCAGTTTACAGCAATATGAAAATAAAGGTGAGCGTTTCTAAGCATCCATCAACTTTTGACTGCAATCCGATCCAAATTTTACCTTGTGCTTCCTGATGTCACGAAACAGGTCACTGTCAAGGGTGGTGCCTTCATCTTCATAAGGTTCACCTAATGCCTTCCCTGAAGATGGAAAGTTATTCCACATTAAGAACTAAATAAACACTAAATATATTTTAAAAATCAGACAACCATGAGTTCTAGTGTAGTTAAAAGTGTAGTTAAATAAAGGATGCATTTCAGAAGTCAGATCTGTGTGAGATTCTCACTCATATAAAATCAGGTTCGGGATAGATTCATCCTTAATGCAAACCCCAAACACCTCTCTAGCAAGCTTGTTTGAACCAACAAAAGTGTTACAGTTGGCGCCATGTTCTCCAAACTTTCCTTTTAGACCAACACAAAGGCAACCAAAAGTGGCAGCATGAATAGTCCAAGACAGCAAAGCACTTACCGGTGCAGCACAAGCAGGGACAATGCAGTTGTTTGGATGAGAATCACACTGAAGGGGAAAGGAAACAAAACCAGTTAAAAAAAATAAATAAATCAAACAAAAAACACACACACACAAACATGAAGGGGCAAGATTAAGTACTTTGAAAGCACAGATGTGCTTAATACAGTATATCGGGTGCACTTCAGAAGTCAGATCTGTGTGAGATTCTCACTCATATGAAATCAGGTTCGGGATAGATTCATCCTTAATGCAACCCCCCAAACCACTGACATTTAGTATGAAAGCATGTTGCTCCACAACCTTTATGACTGCACAAATGAAAGTTTGGTACCTTCTTTTAACAGCTCAATCCAAAGAGTCTTCTCAGCAAGCTTCAGTCCTGGTCTAGAAAATTAGAGAAGAAATAAATTATATTTTAACCATAGGCTATAACAATGTGGAGGACCATACAAAATGTAGAGGGTGCATTTCAGAAGTCAGATCTGTGTGGGTTTCTCATTCACATGAAATCAGGTTCGGGATAGATTCATCCTTAATGCAACCCCCCAAACCACTGACATTTAGTATGAAAGCATGTTGCTCCACAACCTTTATGACTGCACAAATGAAAGTTTGGTACCTTCTTTTAACAGCTCAATCCAAAGAGTCTTCTCAGCAAGCTTCAGTCCTGGTCTAGAAAATTAGAGAAGAAATAAATTATATTTTAACCATAGGCTATAACAATGTGGAGGACCATACAAAATGTAGAGGGTGCATTTCAGAAGTCAGATCTGTGTGGGTTTCTCATTCACATGAAATCAGGTTCGGGATAGATTCATCCTTAAAGCAAACCTCAAACCACTTCTAGTATTAAAGCATATCATGTTACTTCACATCTTTCATGACTACAACATGACCTTACAAAAAGCTCAGTACTTACTTTTTACAGCTTAATCCCAAAATCATAATCAGCACAGTTGAATCTCATTGGGTCTAGAAAGACAGAAATGCATTCCTTTAACTATAGGCTATAAGAGTGTTCAGGACCATACAAAATGTAGAGGGTGCATTTCATTAAGTCAGATCCGTGTGGGCTTCTCATTCACATGAAATCAGGTTCGGGATAGATTCATCCTTAAAGCAAACCTCAAACCACTTTTAGTATTAAAGCATGTCATGTTACTTCCAATCTCTGATGACTACAACATGTCCATAAGTTTAGTACCTACCTTTAATACATTGCAGTCCCAAAAGCATCTTCATCAGCATGGTTGAAACTGGAGTCTAGAAACTTAGAAAACATTCCCTTAATCTACAGGCTATACTGTATAATAATGTTAAGAACCATACAGGATACAAGGTGCATTTCAGAAGTCAGATCTGTGTGAGATTCTCACTCACTTAAAGTCAGGTTCGGGATAGATTCATCACACAACACACACACGCACACAAAGCTATGATAAATACCATATCCTTTAAACAGCAGCAAGAGCCTGGTGCTTACCAGTTACATTTTCATAGTCAGTTCCATCTTCTTGTAGCCTGGAATACACCAAACGTCAAAGCAGCTCTTATAACTACATCCAACAGAGAGCAGTGGTAAATAATTTTGCAGTTGTTGAATAAATAATTGCATACAATTACTGCAATTTTTTTGTGTACAGCAAGGTTTTATAAACTAGGACCGTTACCAAGATGGACAAAGATGCTAAACAAGTATTCTTGGAAAATGGAATTCGCAGAATGCCGACGAGGAGTCCAGTTAACATTAGCAGTTAAATATATGTATATATATTATCATCAACATTCATACTTAAACTTGCCGGCTGTAAAAACATTAAGACTCTAAATTCAAGCAAGGCTAACTTACCTCAAAACACTCAATGTCTCAACTTGAGACATGCCAGCATCAAGACATGCAAGCACGAAGCACGTGTGGTGCTTGTCGAGGTCAAGTCAACCCTCTTTCAGCGGTTTTTGTGGGTTAAAAACTCCAACCTCCAAACTAAAAGCATCTTGGTCTGTACTATAGGCTATAACACACATTACAGACCACTTCTCAAACATTTTGCAGTGCATAAATTACCGAAAAACTTCGGAGAAAACCCACTGATACTGCCGCCGTTTGTCGCGTCTTCGAGGGGAATGGAAAGAATAAGCGCCGCTCAAACATTTTATAGACACGACTTGGGGGAGGAAAGTTAGAGGTTCAATCCATGTTTCGTTCCTAAAAAAACGTCTCGGCCAGAGTCTGGTATTTTGGCAGAATGAAAATCATTGATCTCAAAAGAATATAATTGAACATATTGTTAATTCATTCATTATGATTACATATGTGCATGTTTTGTTACTTAATAGAAAACTGAAAACTATGCCATCTTTCTCACAGGAAGTGAATTAGCTTATCATGTGACAGGATTCAGTTCACTTTTTCAGCCTATCCCCACTAGGAATGTTGGTGTCGTAAACAAACCAGTCTGTCAATGGAAGGGGAATCAACTGAAGTCACTACCAAAGTGTAAAAGTGCAAGATCCACGTCTGTTTTTACTGTAATAGGCATGACCTCGCAATGTCAACGCGGATAGTAGTGGCTTTACATCAAATTATTCGATGACGTATTTCTCAAATCCCATCATCTTTGTTTAGAAGGTTGTGGTAGCTGCGCAACTTTTCTGGAGGTAGGTAAGTAGCCTAACCTTATCGAGGAAACTAACGAGCTTTTGAAACAGCAACAGTTGAACTTAGTTTTTGTTTTCATGTCTGGAAAGTAAACCAGCATATACGAGGTGATTGTGCCGAAATGGTAGCACATGATTTTAATATAGTCCAACTTGTTTGTCCAAAGTCAGCTTCAACTTCAAGTGAAGCTTGGGATGTAAGTGGCTTATCGTTAGCGATAACGTTAGCTAATTTAGCTCCCTTGGATTGGTAACTCGTCTTCTCAACCAGCTCAGTGTCAAATGGATGGTTTTTGTACTGCATTTTTGATGCTACTAACACACACTCACAGAGCAGCGCTCATTATGAGTAACAGAGTTGTCAGCGTTTTTTTTCATAAGCTTTGTGTTTCAAGCTTACTCAGGCAACAGAAATGGCTGGTGTGAAAGAATATGTCCGAAGTTTACGGCAGTGGCTGAAGATTGAGGTTTTACGGGAGGTGGTCCGTCAGTATCCAGTCACATGTTTTCTTCTTATGTTTATGTTTCTGTCAACTATTATTTTGAATAGGTAAGAAGTGAAGTTATGCATCTCAGTAGTGTCTAGTTGTTTCAGAAATTAACCAATTAATGCTGATTCTGATTGCTGGATTTCTGTGAAACATGTAACCATTGCGTTGCTCCTTGCAATTTCTTTCTAAGGTATTTGCATATCCTTATGGTATTCTGGTCATTCCTGGCTGGGGTGATCACATTCTATTGTTCCATTAATCCGGAATACCTCTTGCCAAACATTCTCTTCCATTTGAGACCAAAGAGCAAAGTAAGCACCAGTATTATTTTAACAACATCAACTCACAGAAGTAGAGACTGTGTGCAGTTTTTGTAATTATTTTGACTGATTGTTTTCCAGCAAAATGAACAGCAAGAATTGTTTCCATCTGGTCACAGTTGTGCCGTTTGCGGAAAAAGAAAGTGTAATCGCCACAGGTAGGTCCCCAGAAATGCTGTAGTTAGATGATCTCTTTGTTGGTCACCATACTGTCTTTGTGTGTTTGTGTTTGTGTTTTATCTGGATGCTCCAACATCACTTAAGCAATACCCCATGTCCTTTTTTTTCTTGTCTTTTATCATGAAGGCCAACTCTTCTTCTGGAAAACTATCAACCATGGTTGGACCTGAAGGTGTACTCAAAAGTGGATGCTTCCATATCAGAGGTATAAGCAAGTCTTTTGACAGTCAATACATGAATATTGCTGAAGTAAGATAATATTAAATGTTATCATTACTTATGCCAGGTCTTGGAGTTGATTTTGGAGAACTTTGTCTACCCTTGGTATAGGTAATTGCCATATAATTGTCATTTGTTACTTTTTTATGCATTAAATTCATTTTATTTTTGTGGGTTGGGCAGAGAAGACACTGACTGCATTTTATTTGCCATTTTTTGTCTCAGGGATATTACAGATGATGAGGCATGTGTAGATGAGTTAAGGATGATGTTTCGCTTCTTTGGTGCTGTGATAGTAAGGCGGGCTCAAAAGGTAAGCATTTACAAGCTGTCTTTCAATGCATTCGCTTTTACTATTAATAAATCTTAATAAGCTTTGGCTCTTAAATATGATATTTATACTGTATTTGTTATATGTGAAGATTGCAGGCTGTCTTGTGCTTTATCAGCTCAGATATAAAAAACATCTGCAATTATTTGCCCTCATGGAAATTGCTTTGTTGGCTCAATGTAGGTGGATTTCCCATCACTGCTCACTGACAAAATGCTGAAAGCAACCATGAAACACATTGAAATTGTTGCAAAAGCCTGGGATAAAGGTATTCATTTTACCAAACATACTTTACAAATAAGACGACACTTTTGCCAGACATTTTTGCCAAATCTGTGTGTGTGTGTGTGTGGGTGTGTGTGGGTGTGTGTTTGTGTAACAGTATCCCGGAGTCCTGAGCATTTGCAGCAGGCTGCTTTGGACGAGTATGGACCAGATTTGCACATAGCGTTGCGCAGCCGCAAGGAAGAGCAGCTTTATCTCCGCAAACTTACAGAGATGCTGTTCCCTTATGTCATTCCCCCAAAAGCTCCAGAGTGCAGGTACATCTATTCCCCCCTGCAGTGGACATCCTAATATTAATGTTTCAATTCCCCCCACAAATTTGTATCTTAGTCTGGTCAAATACAGGTTGGGTGTTCAAAAACCTTGGAAAATGTTTTATTTTTTATGTCGGAACAGATCTCTTGCGCACCTGCTCCGAGAAGTAATGACTGGATCAGTTATCCTCCCAACAATGGATTTCATGGCTGATCCTGTGAGTGATCTAAACGAGAGTCATAGTTAGTGTCAGCTCTGTGTTAAACATGACTTGTATTAGTGTTTCTATGGACCTGGAGCTATTCTTGGTTTTGATAATTCTGTCACCATTTTTTTTCTCTTTAAGGATACACTAAATCATATGGTGCTCATCTTTATTGATGATTCTCCCGTAAGTAAAATATACATATATTTTATTTAGCTGTCTGCACAGTATATGGATACACATTTGTATGTATGTTACATTTGCTATTTTGTATTATGTTTTATCTCACAGCCGGAAGAAGCTTTGGAACCCCCATCTGCACTGGTGCCATTCCTGCAGAAATATGCTGATCCCCGCAACAAGAATCCATCAGTAAGACTTCCATCTTAATATATTGCTGCCTATTGTGTGTCAACTAAACACAGCTCTTCCATGCGCAAGCTTATATACTCATGCATCATTTTTGTTTCATGTTCACACTGCAACACTGAAATTTCCACACGTGATGAAATTACTCTCAGATTAGTCCATTACTTCCATATTGTTCCATCCCTAGATGAATCATAAAACCTTTGGTGTTCATGTCCAAAGTGACTGAGCGATCTGAGACCTTTTGACTAAACTGTCAATTGTGTGCTGTCTCCTCCTGTGATGTCATATAGGTGTTAAAGCTGGAGCTGAAGGAGATCCGTGACCAGCAGGACCTGCTTTTCCGCTTCATGAGCTTCCTGAAGGCAGAGGGCGCTGTGCACGTGCTGCAGTTCTGCCTGGCTGTGGGTGAGTACTCAGGCACACTTGCTCCTTCCTGAGGTTCCCTCCTGACGAACAGGGCCCCCAGGCCAGCTGCTAAGAGCTGCGTGGTCAGCTACAGTATGTGTCATAATAGTATTAACTGGAGTGGAGTGTTGTGTTATTTTATTTTTTGTTTTTGCCAGAAGTTGAGCGTTATTGGTTTCATTTAAGGTTATTATCAGATTACGATGTTATTTATTATCAGTCATCATTTTAGAGCAAGTTTAACCAGTCTCACCTTATCACATTGTCTTTGGTACATCCCTTACCTTGTGTGTTGACACCTTTCCGGGGTGTTTGTGTGTTTGTGTAACATGGATTCAGTAAAAGCGTGTGCAGTTTACACCCCTCAGTAGCTGAGTTTTGCAACTGGGTCGGCACAAAATGCTTGTATATGTTTTATGTATCGTTTCGGGTTACCTCAATGACACTGAGCCTTTCCACGAGTGGACGATTATTATGCTGTATATGTGCACATTATACACATACATATTTTACACATATCTTACATAACACTGCCAGTAAGTTTTTTTTTGCACACAACCTGTTAAGAGGTCTCTTAATCTGTGGTGATATCTTACATTCCAGAGGAGTTCAATGATAAAATCCTCTGTCCTGACCTGAATGACTCCGAGATGGAACGTTTGCATGGCGAGGTGAAGAAGATCTACGAAACCTACTGCCTGGATGAGAGCATTGACAAAATCCGCTTTGACCCCTTTATTGTTGAGGAAATCCGCAACAGTGAGTGAAAAAAAGCTACAGCTGCCTTGAAGATCTCACCATTCATAACTTTTATTTTGAAATGCTCATATGAGTTGGATATGAAACGTCTGCTCAAAGTTAATTTGCATGTGTAAGGATATATGTCAAGAGGCCAAAATCTGTTTTCAGATCAGGGATTTGTAATTCACTCTGTGGGGAAATATTTCTGTAGTTTATGTCTCTGGAAGGCCAAACAAGCTGCTGGCCAGCCAGCCCTACTAAATTAAATTGAGAAACTATGTGGCATTTATGTTGTAACAACAATGATCTGTTCATTTTTTTACCTTCCTGCACAAATCAGGCAGTGAATGCAACATTGACACTAAACAGGCTCGTTAAGATTCTTGTTAGTTTCCTCATTTTGCAGCATGCTGAATATCCTCCCACATGATTTCAGGCATTTGCTAGACTGATGCAGCAAAGCTCCCAGTTGCAGTGCTCTGAGGTGGTGAACACCTGGTGAATGTGTGGGGCGATCAGTCTCATTACCCTCTTTGACAGTCCAAAACTCTCACTTTGAGTTGGGTAGATGGCAGTTCGCCAACACCCGTTCTTCCCACTTCCTAGTGTAAAACATGCTTTTGGTCAACTGGGGCCACAGTTTAACTGAAGAGAAACATTAACAAAAGAGCATACATTGTTGTTTGATCTTATACCTTTTAGGCAAGATGCAGGTTGAATTATCTATATCTAGTAATAAATGTCCAAAACTCGAGTAGCCATGTCAGTATTAAAGTCCTTACTTTAAGGCAGTTTCAGCCCTCTGTATAACTCAATAGCATCTCTCTCTCTCGTCTCTCTGTACTGTTGATCAACTGACCTTGTGTGTCTCTCCATGTCCTCTCTCTCCCTCTCCAGTTGCACAGGGTCCGTACCAAGGGGTGGTGAAGCTGCAGACCATGCGTTGTCTGTTCGAGGCGTACGAACATGTCTTGTCTCTCCTGGAGAATGTTTTCACCCCCATGTTCTGTCACAGTGATGTGGTGAGGACTAAACACTCAATGACACAAATGCTTTCTAAGTGGTGGGAAGATATGGCAAGACAAAGCAAAACAAAGTAGAGTAAACAATAAATCTGGATAAGGGAGACAAAATGGGGGGACATGTCTTATTTCATTAGTTTTCATATAATGAAATGTTATAAATGTTATAAATTTCATATAATGAAATGTTATCTAATCTCATATACCTCTGTTGATGTACTGTATGCCATGTCAGTTTGCTGGAACAAGATTCCTCTGTAGAATGGTGTGTATGTTAACGTTAAACTGTTGAATTAACAGATGATAATTACAATTTCATGACAACTGAAATTGATGACAATTGAAATTCATAACATTAAAGATCTCATTGGTGACATGTACAAAGTGCTGGACAGTGAACAGCATTCATGCCAAACTAAGACTGAAGACAATGAAAATCAGTTCATTGAGTTTAGGAGTTTTGCTGTTTTGTAGTCACACATTTAGACTGTAAGATGATGTGACATGGCTGAGAAATTAGTGCTGTATTAGGTGATCCACTGACAAAAAGTGTTAAGTTAAGTGTTAAGTCCCTCCTTTGTAGATTCCATTATCAAAGTGACTGAAAGCATAGTGTACAGTAGTTATCCATAAACCAGCAGCCAGCAGTAGCAACTACTGGTATGTTGTGTGAAAATGAATGAATGGCAAACTAAGCAAAAGCAGTTTCATCTAACCTGGCCTTGACATTTAAAAAAAAAAAAAGCTTGTAGTCTCTGTGATCGTGATCTCATATTGAGTGCCTTCTTTGTTTCTGCAGTATTTCAGACATTTGCTGCGTGGGGCTGAATCTCCTGCCAGAAGCACCAGGCTGAGCAGGTGTGTGTTTTCTACACCTCAATGTCAAACTCTCTCTCTCTCTCTCTCTCTCTCTCTCTCTCCCTTTCTCTCTCTCTCTCTCTCTCTCTCTCCCTTTCTCTCTCTCTCTCCCTCTCCCTTATATACACTCGTCCTTATCAACATGTATCCCTCCCCCTCTGACTCCTCCGTGCTCCCCTGTGCCAGAGCAAATAACACACAGATCCAACATCCACACAGACACACACACATTCTTTCGAGTCCTCCCACCACTACCAGTCTTCCATGTCGTTCATTTTTTTTTCCTACTTTATGATCTAATGTCAGTGTTTACACATTCTGCTTTCTCACTTAAGCCTGTCCCTTCCCCTTCTAAGACATCCTGTGAAAGCTATCAAGCTGACCCAGTAGCTGTCCTCCCTCAAACTAAGAACTAGCCCCCAAGTAAGGCTCTGTTTGAGCATGTAGATGCTCTGTGAAACGGACTATAACCCCTTGATGTGCCTATGATTTCAGGAATAGCATGAGTTTCGATGACTTCAGGTAAGTTCAAGCATGATGCTGATGTGTGCTGACGTGTCCAGCCACTGCCCCCCCCCATCCCCCCCGACTGCATGCTCACGTAGAGGATGCTTGACTTGCATAGAGCAGAAAAAAAAGAGAGAGAATGTCTCATCAATAGGCTAACAAAACAAAAGCTTGAGGTTTTGTAAGCTTGCTTTTTGTAGATTGAGTCTGTGTATTGCCCTTTGCCTTGAAGCCACCTTTCCACTTTGAACTGAGTTAACCACTTGTCAATATGCAGGCATTTTACGTATCAGAACATTATTAGAAGAGTTCCATTTAACTGTATGCTTTCCTGATCTGATGTTAGATGAGCTCAAAGTGGCCTGCAGTATGTAAGGATCCTTTGCATGCATAGATAAAATAGCTCATTAAATTATTATAATGAGTATGCATACATCCGCAGTCATTTCATGAGCGACTTTATCTATGCATGCAAAGGATCGATATAAGTTATAAGACAAAGCTGGTAGGCAAAGCTCCATGTCATCATCCACTGCTCTGGAAGCCAGAATATCAGTGCTGTATAAATACTGTAAGCACCGTACCATACACTCACAGCGGAAATGTCAGTGGTTGTGTCCTGTCCATGGCATTAGTTTTGTCACTGTGCTTTTCAGCCTGCTAAAACCTCCGGCATTCTCTCCCCATTTGCATCTCCTCCCGTTATCCACTGCTGCCTTACGGCTGGATTTGCCCCCCCCCCCC
>JASCQX010000184.1:34246-44924 GCA_030264415.1 Sardinella fimbriata
TGTTAACTGAATGGGGCATAGCGAAATTAAACTGAAAGTAAGACACTATGCCCCATTCACTTAGTGTTAGTTGCCCGATTCATTATTCGGTCTATGTTGTATCAAATGTATTCGTTCTTTTTCCTATATGAACAGCATTCAGTGACCTTAAACAACAGAGCTATGGATTGATTCACACCGAACTTCTCCTTTAAGTATGGTTATGTTATTGACCAATTTGTAAAACAATACTCAATGTGTGAAAAAATCATAGTGTGTAGAAACAGCTTAGCTTTTGTGTAAAATTCTGCAGGTTGAATTTAACTTTGCTTACAACCTTTAAGTTAATAGGAAGAAACCTTGGAAGTTAATAATAAGAAGAAGCCTTGGGTAAGTCCATGACTCTACTACTCTTCTAAAAAGAAGATACCCAACATCTTGAGGTCTAGCCTTTTGTATTCTTTTGTACTGAAGTTCTTTATCACAGTGGAAAAACACTAAACCAGATTAACCAGATGTACCACTGTCACATCAACATTGTGGCATCAAGTAATACAATTAAATAGCCTATATTAATATTCTCAGACCATGAAACCACGGGGACAGGCACTGCTGTCGGCTACATGTGAATAAACTGTACTGTATTTCAAAGATTGCCATCTTCTGGCAGACTAGGTGATAGTCAATGAAACTATGCACTAATTCCTTTTAAAAACACTGCATGGTTTACATATTTATGGAATGAATGAAAAAGATCCACTAATGGAAATATGTGTTTTTGGGGGGAGAGAGAGCGAGCGAGAGAGAGAGAGAGAGAGAGAGAGAGAGGTTCTTTGAAAATGCAGCATTAACCAGTCATGACAAGAGATGCTTGAACAGAGTCCAGGGCAATGCAAAATGAGCACCACATTAAAAATCTTCAACAATTAGAGTATTAAGATATATTGTAGTCAGAGTGGCACATACTGTATGGGAGACACCTTGCATCCTATTTTTGGCACCTAAATGAGGAAGGAGAAGTATGAAGTGCCTGAACAATCACTCTAGTAAACAAATCTAGTTCACACCACTTTCTATGGGATGCAGAGTCAATTCTTTTTAACTTTTACTGTATGTCTATCTTTTTATGCCCTTAGGCCTATTAATTTTATGCTTTTACTTTCTTTAATCTGTACTTTCCTTTTATTTTGTACAGCACATTGAGCAGCCTTTGTGTATGAAATGTGCTTTATACTGTAAGTAAAACTTGCCTTGCCTATTGCTGGGCCTGGCAAGCA
The DNA here is from genome assembly GCA_030264415.1 of Sardinella fimbriata. Taxonomy (NCBI): domain Eukaryota; kingdom Metazoa; phylum Chordata; class Actinopteri; order Clupeiformes; family Clupeidae; genus Sardinella; species Sardinella fimbriata. The sequence continues at coordinate 35,503 of JASCQX010000184.1, forward strand.
GCTTTCAGTGATAGAATTGGTGCTTGATGCTCTAAATACTGACAGAGGCAGCATTTTATTAGTAGCCTATTTAGAACCAAGAGGTAGGAAATATTGTTGAGGCTAATAGTTGATGGCCTCCTCTGAGCTGTAGTAAACCATGTGGCTGTTTTGGGACTCCTTTTGGCCAAAATCTCAGAATGTGAAACACCTCAGGACCGGTGACTGGCACAATTATTGACTGTTGTTCTAGAGAACACCATGGAGGCTCTTGCTCTGAACATTCCCGCTAGACACAAACTCTTAAGATTCTATTTATCCGATATCTACGCAACAGTGAAACTAAGAAATTATGCATCGTCTTCCGCATTTTTTGAAGGGTTTATTCATGCTCCTGTGAAGAGCCTTACATATAAGTCTTTATGTGCAAAATGTATGTAGCCTATGCCATTTTATCAAACATGATGTATACAATACAGTACAATGCTTGATTTTTTTTAGTCCCTTATAGTGTTCTCAAGCAAGTATTTTAAGATTAACTCATACAGTTCAGTTCTAGAGGGCTGTTTTACAGTGTGAGGGCCAGTTGGATCTCAGCTCTGTGTTGATGTAGTAGTATAGCCAAGCCACAAATGGAAATACTGTGATGCCAACCGCAGTGGACAATCTCACCAGTCCAATTTCATCCCTACATATAAAGACAAATAGAAATACAGGTAGTGTGGGTGATTGCCTATCAAGCAACTTGACAATGTGTTCTTTCTTAAGGCGTAAACAACACATCTGGCAATGTCTTACTTACCTTCCTGAATGCCTGCAGAGGAGAAGCCATGTAACCGTTAACAGCAGTCCAGAAAATTCTCTACAAAGGAAATCATATAGGCTACCTTCGTCCTTTGGGTGTAACACAGTATTTTAACAAGGTCAATAGATTTAGTATCTTTCAATATACAACTTATACAACATTTACCTTCCTTCCTCTTGTTGGAAGATATCTGTGATGCCCTCTTTTAACAGTATCCAACCCAACATGGTACAAAAAGTAGTTCCAACAAGGACATAGAGATCAGCTACTCTTCGCCAAGTTAAGGTCTCTGCAAAATATTTTTTTACTCTTAAAACATTGGAGAATATGGAGTATGCAAATGTCAATTGTAGAATTGTCCTCTCAAAGGATGACCATTTCTTCAGATCTAGTTTGGCTAAATAAAACCAATTAGGCCGCAGCCCAAACAGGGTCAGCCATTCCCACTGAAACCAATGTTTTTCAATGGACATTGTTTTTCAATGGACATGGCCGAAACAGGTAGTGCATCCTACAATTTTCACCGTTAACATTCAAATTCACATTCAGCATGGCAAGCATGCAAAAAAAGATTGTTGGGGAGAGTGTGTTTGTGTGTGTATAACATTTTGTTGTGCTGTGCAATCAAGCCACTAGATGGAGGTATAGCCTAGTAGCTAAGCTTTATGAAAGACATGTGTTTCCAAAGTTTAGCTAGAAGACTTCGATAGACAGTTTCAGTCCACATTTTAGTCTCACAAATGTGTAGGCGTGGGACGTGATTAGTTTCCTGTATGTTCAAATCTTTAGGCCTACTAACCTGTTATATATGGACGCCAACTAAGAGTTAAGGTCAAGATCGCTGGAATGGCATAGCCAGCCTGAAGACACGGATGCGAGGATTGATAGAATACATTTTAAATAAATAAAATGACCACATTAAAATGGGTAGATATTAAATTATTGCAACGTTGGCATATCCTACCATCCAGAGTCCTGCATCCGGGTCGTTAATCTGTCGAGACGATACAAGGTGAATGTGGACAACAGATACTGTATGCAATCAAACAAATCACAGTCAATGAACAACAAGTCGGATGTTGATAGTCTACATGTAGATGAGACCACAATAGAATTCACGATTTCAGGTCCCTCCTGTTTAGGGGATCCAAAGTAGCCTACCGTCCTCCTATTAAACTGTCGTTGTGAAAAGTTACTTGCCTGCACATAACTCGCAAGACCAAAAAACAGCGACATAAATAAATTGCAGATCCTCCAGACAATCTGGCGTGTGGACGACATGGGCTGCATCTCGTTAGGTTCAAAGTATGACACAAAACTGTGTTTGTGCACTCTTTGGTCACGAACTGTCTTTGAAAAACCCGGATCTGTTTTAAGAATTTCCCAGGAACATGGGAGTTGAAGTTTCTGTAGACAGCTGTCGCTGTAGCTGTACCCAGACGAACAACAACAGGGATTCTGGGGTAGTATTTTGGCAGATAAGTGCATTCGCAAGTACTTTTGGAGTGAATCGAAAAAAAAAACAACGTAATGCACTCAACATAAAATGTGACCTCACCGCAAAATTCAGACGTAATATACTAAAGGTCACAAGAGATCATCGGTAATAAAAATATGTCAACAGTATGTGTGGAAGCGCTTAACTGTCCTCGCTGAACAGGTCACGCGCGAGTGTTCCCATCCCACACTGAAGATACACTGCTGGATAACTGAAATGATTGAGCTTCGTGGGTGTGCAGTGCTGAGTGCTGAAGCTAGGTGTCCTGTGTCTGCTATGGAATGGGCTGAAACTGGATTACAGTCCATGCTATTACTGTCTGAGCTAGGAAGCTTGCTAACCAAGCCGTCTGACCCCGTTTAGCGGCAAGCTAAGGTTACATTTATAGGTTTAGTAGTATCAACAGTGGGACTTAGGTTCGGAGGAGCTCCCTTGCTGTGTCTTGTCTCCTGTCTTGAGCGTAGGAGGTGAAGTTACTTTTGGGCTCTGCATTGCAGCCTAGTGCTGCTGCTGGAATTCATACACAATGGCGACTCCCAGCCCCAGCAACTCAACAACATCTTCCAGCCACAACAGCAATAACGCAGGATCTACAGCAACAACACATCACCACCAACCCCAGTCTCAACACATAACAACCATGAGCAGCATGCAGGGTAAGAATAAGGCAAATAAAGGGTCTATAGGATCATGTTATGAATATCATCACGGGAAGTTGTGAAACTCTGTGCTAACCGTTACACCAGCAATGTTACATGTATGTTAGCTTGCTAGCTGTACAGGAATCAAATTGAGTCATACAAAGTAGCATCTGTAGCCTATGTACCTTACGTCAATGTTACTTTCATCAAGCTATCGATTGTGTTTTACCATTCCATTTAACATTCGCATTAGCTTGTTGATTTTGTATGTAGGTTAGGATTGATGTCACGTTAACGTTATTATTTCAATCATTTTTGTCTGTATGACAGCCCCATGATGGCTGTAGTAGGGTGTTAACGTTACGGTGGTTCACTGCTGTATCGTTTGTTTATTTAACGTTAATGTTAACCAGCAATGTCACCGTTTACTTATTGGACTAGTAGTAACAGTAGAAAAATGTTAAACCTATGATACCTACACTACTAATGGTTATTTAGCTATAGATAGCCTCAGTTTAAATATCTAGCTACCCATATTTGGTATATTTTACTAACGTTAGTGATTTTACCTTGTTAAATTAGCTGACGTTAGCGGCAGGTAAATACACCCAACGTTGTTCACTATCAATAATGCTACAGTAACGTAAACGTTATGCTTGGTTATGAAGAGTGAGACCAGCAGCTAATGATTTCAAAAAGACTTCAGCACATTATTCATGACAGGCGTAATATGCTACAATTCTGATGAAAAGTATTAGCTTACTAAGTTAGCTTTCACGACTAGTAATGTTGGATGAAGTCACGTTAGCTAACGCCACATTTAACATTATTGTTTATCTGGAATAACACGCCTTGTAATTTTCACTGAGATGCATGACCAAACATTATAACGTTAACGTTGCCCCCTAAACCCCCATATTTTAGTCATGCTCGTAATATGGTTGATTTCAGTCTAGCACTTAACCAAGACACTGAGCTTGTGTAATGTTTACAAACAGCTTTCACGATTTACGTCTTAGCTTTGAATAAGGCTTAAATCAAAGATATGGTTTTCATGGGTATCCTAGAGACATCTGTCAAATAATTTGGATACATTAATGAATAAGCCCTCTTTATTTTGATGTTAACGTTATTAAGTTGTTGCCGCAGCAAGCTGACACTTGTTTTACGTTCTTGGAAAGAGACTCATTGGTTCCCTACAAAGTGCAGTTCAGGCTGTTATTGTTTAGCCATCAGGCTGTCAGGTACTTTCCCGTCTGTGTTCCCTTGCAGCCTAGCACACTGGCTAACTAGGATTTTTGCAGTGTCGTTTTTCTAATTTGAGAATACATTATTTGTGTTTACAACATACATGTTTCATTTTAACCTACAGAAACCAACCCATGCTGGAGATGTCAGTGTGACACAGGTAGCTACTGTCAATGTTAATCTTTTTAGCTAGTAATAGCTTAGAGTAGAGGCACAGTACCTTTCCCAGACTGTAATTGGCATGGGATCACTTTAGCATCACATAGTATTTTAACAGCATGACTGTGCTACCAGTTCTGTGATAGAAAAGTTTAACAAGCAAATAATCACTGCCTTTCATTTGCCTACATTTATCTAGTTTATCATGAATATGGGGATATGAGTATTAATTTTAATTTTAATTTTATCTCTTTAGAAATGTATAGTGTAATTTCAGTGGATATTGTAACTTTAAATAATTCTGTTTCCCAGCTTTACACATTTAAAGTCTTTCTGTTCTTATCGGTTTGAGACACTCAGATGCTGCTTTCGCATGCTGTCAACGTTTTATCAATAAACTCTGTTCACCAGTTCCTAGTATAGACTCAATTGTTACATAACAGTAAAATTAATGTTTGTTTTTATTATGGTAAAAGGTTAACAGTGGGTTGCTATTCTAAATGTAGTCTAGGCCTTACTTAGATGAAGGTTGTGGAGAATCTAGAAATATTGTGTCACCTCAAGACAATGTTAAAGTTAGAAACATCATTGTGGAAAACGTGTACAAAAGTGTACACTATGTACAAAGTCAAACATTATAGATTTTTTTATACTCTGATTCCTTGTTTACTCCGGTATAGTAATAGAAAGACATTAATTTAATTGATTTTCCTTTTCATGTTTGCATCTTTATGTCACTTTTTTTGTGTGAGTGTGTGAGAAGCACTGAAACCTATTTCCTCCATAATGTGTTTTTTCCCCTACTTATTTGCTACTGACTACCCTAACCTTCCTGATTTGATGCTGAACAATGGTGAGCTGCCCCAAGAAAGTAACCTTAGAGCTATGAGTTTTCATCTTTCTTCTTGCCTGTCATGACGTTTATTTTTTTTGACTATGGTTCCTTTCTTCATCACTTTATTTTATCTTTTAAGTCTTATGTAGTTCCCTAGCACACTTGCTCTGCTGAATGATGCAAAGTTATGTCATAGCTCAAGTAGTTCCTGATTGTTTTTGTTTGTTATGTGTGTTAATTGTTTTGCACGTAGTATTCATGATGACTGCATTTCTCTCTAATGTGGACACCCAACAAAAATGACAAGAGACTCGCTTACCCTGAACGTTAAACACTGAATGTCAAAATACTGAAATAGAAAAAAATGTTCAGATTTGGAGTCAGAGGAACACAGAGGACCTTAAAATTAAATAAATGGTAGACAGAGTACAGAGAATTTGCTATTTGCCACCGAGACTCATGTGTCATCTTAATGAGTGAGCACTTTCTTTATAGTTTTAATAGAATGCAGAATGAAATAGGTCAAGTAGTTCAATGCCTTTGACTTGCTGGAGTGTACACCATTGTCAAGGGCAGGTAGTCCTTATTACTCAACTGAATAGCATCAAAAACATTAAGGAATTTTGTTGTTGTTTACTAAGAGTATTCAGACACAGTAATGTAGGGTTGTATTTTGTTTCTGACTATGGGCATGTGCGGTAGACTATAGCCAGACATGGTGCTTTTTTCCGACCCTAGTGACTTTTCCCATCCTCATGTTAGCACATTAACTAGTCACCACAGCTTGATGAGACAAAGTAGCCTACTTATGTTTTGTGTGTGGAAACTTCAAGTCAGTGACCTAGAAAAGAATGGATAGTCGAGTTGAGGTGAAATGACATACAGTTCTTTTACAGGCTTTTTGATTTAGGTCGAGTTGTAGGTTGTTGTGTGGAATAATATTCTTATGATTTTTTTGTAGGCGGCTAGCTCTTTTTTATGTGTATGGAAGAATGTCTGATGGTTTGACAAACCCATGGAGACAGTGGACTCGACTGTAACTTAAACAAGTTACACTAGTTTTGGGAAATATTTTTTTTAAAAGATCAAAATCAACTGTGAAAAAAAAACTGTTTTCTTCTCACCTCCAGGGTTTCAGATAAACCTCTCTGGAGCTCCCCAAAGTAAGCCAATCCTTTTGTTGCTACAGTACCCACAGTTGTCAACACTTTGTTTCGCCTGATGGCCTGGTATGGGGAGTCTGGTCTCTGTTCTTCACTAATCCAAGTGGCTATTTGGGGGTCTTGTAGGCTTGTGCCGGTGCAGATGTGACCAAAGAGATACAATGCCTGGTGGTTACAATTACCCACTTCTCAGTCAGGCCCTAAAACCCTTTGAGCCAGAAGTTTTTAGAAGAATTTAGAAGAATCTTCACTGAAAATGAAGGTGTGTTGATTTAAGATGTTAGACCATGTGAATGTTTGTCTTGTATAAGTTAAGCTAGACAAGGCAATGGACAGCTCATTTTTTTCGGCCGTATCTCATTTCAGCGCAGGTGACCATTTTAGGAAAGCTAGAACTGTGTAAGCGAGCTTAAACTCATCACTCCATTTTTAAACAGTATTTTGCAATTTTCCCATTGCAACAGGTATAATATTGTAGTTTCAGTGTTATGATCAGAAATCGGCACAAGCCTAGGGCTAAGAGCTTCCATTGACCTTCGGCCACCCTGATTGGTTCTCTTGGGAAATCCGATGGTGACATGGTCCTTTTGATCAAACCAATGAAAAGCCAGTAAATCTACATCGGACCAAGTTTTCCATTGAATGCTACAATGTGATCAAATTTGCATGTGATCTGATTTATTTTATTCATCTTTGTAATGGAAGCTCTACAAGTGATTTATTTATGTATTTATTTATACCACACTTAGAATCAGTGTTAGACTGCTTAACACTAACCAGCAAAGCAAGTAGGCTAACGCTTGGGAGTTGTCACAAAATAGTCTATTTTTTCTTTTCCTTCTCTGCAGTTTGCATTTTGTTTTTTCTTTTCTTTTAAACACCACAATGCGTATGTGGCATGAACAACACTAAACAAACCCTGGCCTGTTGAGACATGGAGGTACTTGCAGAGCAGGGTAGACCAATAGAGTGGTACAGAGGAGAGTCTAGTCAAACCCACGCATTCTTGTGGCATGCCCCTGGAGGAAAAGGAACAAACTGCATTCTTTACTCTCAAGGTGAAGTGAAAATTCTCTCTCTCTCTCTCTCTCTCTCTCTCTCCCCCACTCTCTCTCTCTCTCTCTTTCTCTCTCCGAGTCTCTCTGTGGGACACTTCCCACTCCGAACAGACCAGATTGTTATTGCCTGAATCTAACCTCTGCTTTTGGAAAACATACAATATTGCCATGCGGGAGAGAATTTCCATCTGTGGTACAGAGATGTGTAGATGCTGGGGTTTATCTACAGAATACCAAAAAGAGGCGGCAACTTCTGGTTAGGCTATGCTTGGAGAGGGATTTTTTTTGATAGGCCTCCCTGTTGGTTGTGCTATGCCCCATGTTTTTATGTATCTGCAGAACTGATTGAACGTGACCATTGCTGTGCATTATATCATGCAAGTAACTAGCCTATGAAGGTTTCTGTTTTATATGACAGAGAAGGTCTTAATTTGATCTTACCCTTTGGAATAGATGCGTGGTTAAAATGACTGTGAGAGGAACAGAGGTCTGTCAGGTCCATATGAAGAAATGCATAGATCATAGACATATCAGAACAGCAGCTATATTTGTTGGACCAGTTTTTCTCAGACTCTTTCCATTCTAATCTAGTAGACTACATTTTCACCTCTCTACAATCTTTAGTGGCAAGTTAGTGGCAGTTAATGGCAAGCAATTAGTCATAACCACAAAGACACTGTTTGGTGTATCAAAGGCCGTAAATGGGCATTGTTTACTTTTGTAGCATATCAGAGTAATTTGGCCCTTGCTTTTGGCACTAGGTGTTTAGCCATGTCTTAACTATCGGACACACAGGATCAAATCTGCTTTCCTCTTAATGTATTGGCTCTGAATTGATTGGCGAGCTAATTGATCAGATCGCTCTGGTGAGTAGAAGATACACCTGTCTCACACCGAATTGGAGAAGAAAATTGACAAAACCTGACCTTCATTATCAACAGTACTGGAATAACTGGATTGGATTTAGGGAAAGTAACATTTGTTTTATCGCCGATCATTTGAAATTGCTTGGAGTGGGTAAGTATGTCCATGTTGGAAATCAGCAGTGTTAAAGAGATGTAGGCTACTAATTGGCCATGTTTTCCCCTGAAACACGGGGAAGCCTGTATCATGGCTGTGGTGGAGGTGGTGGTGCATGCTGGTATTGGGGGACTTGGGTGGTGTTCTGTCAAATCACTGTGGGTTTGGTGGTTCATTTTTGCATGATATGACCTCTTGACAGATTTGTCCTTGTCACCCCAATACCAAGTAGTCTGTCATGCAAGTGATATTGTTTTTATTTTCTTTTATATTTTCTTTTATAGCATTTCATACCTGTCATACTTTGAGTTTTCCCCCTCACTGTTTCTTGATTGGCGTATGGTGTTTGCTGTCTGCTCCACTGTCTCCCTTTAAGTACCCAATGCCCTTGTAGATTTGGGGTTGACACTTTGTACTCTCCCCTGTCAGGTAAACGCAAAGCACTGAAGTTAAATTTTGCCAATCCACCAATCAAACCCAACGCCAGGTTCACACTCAACACAGCAGGGCAACCTTTCCAAAACCCACACATGTGAGTACAACCTCTGTTTTTTTTTTTTTTTCCTTCTTCGGTCCATATTTTCCCTCTGCTCTAACTATCCCCTCTAGACTATATTCCTGAACTCATTCACCTCTTCATCCTGTCGTTCACTCCTGTATCCAGCCTCATCTTTCTCTTCCTCTTCCTTTATAAACCATTATATCCTGTTTCATTAGTCAGTGGTGTCTCAGTGGTGAGACTATTGATAGGCTAAATGTGTTCCTCTTTACCCTGCTTACCTCGGTTTCGTGGGGGTCAGAGAACGCCTGCGGACGCACAGCATTGAGTCGTCAGGGAAGCTGAAGATCTCGCCGGAGCAGCACTGCGACTTCACTGCCGAGGACCTGAAGGACCTGGGCGAGATAGGGCGGGGTGCCTATGGCTCCGTTAACAAGATGGTGCACAAGCCCAGCAACCAGATCATGGCTGTCAAGGTAAGCTCTCTGCCCATGTCTAAGCTTTATCAAAATGTAAG
>JASCQX010000186.1:11577-21787 GCA_030264415.1 Sardinella fimbriata
AGATTTAAAGGATATTTTATCAGCTGATAAAAAAGTCACACAATTCATGTCTCAAACATTAATGAAAGAGGCCTTCATGGACAGTAGCATGCTCTACATTTTAGACCCGAGGATGAAATTGTTTCTGTGGTCATGGTTGGCTACAATTTTCGATCCAGTCCTGTTTTTCTTCTGCAATGCACTGACCTTTAGCATCAAGCTCAGAAAGTGGTCCCATCATGCTCTTCTTTTTGTCATTGGCTCTGGCTCCTTCCCTTTGCTCTTCCAGAAGGTCCTCTTGTGCCCAGCGCTGGGAGTAGTGCTTTCCCAGAGCAGGGACCTTGACAAAGGTAAGAAGAGTATCGATATTAAGACCTCTAACCAATGCACACATTTCTTGCTCAGTCTGCATTATGATATTTAACCCGACAGCTATGTGTAAAAACAACATTCTGATTCTAAACCCACCTTGTAATATTCAGCCTCATCTTCTGGGGGCTTCAGCAGTTCTTCCAGAACTCGTATTTCTTCATTGGTTATATCAGCACAGTATGGCTCCACCGAGGCCCAAAATCTTTAATTACATTATAGAAACGCCTCAGTGTAATACTACAAACATATCAGGATCAACAGCAACCTTCTGTTTGGTTAACTTGACTTACCGGTTCGGAGCATCATTTTTAGGATTGCGTGGAATCTCTTGGGGATCTTCATTGAACTCATACTCTTGCACTTTGGGCTGCAAGTTCTTAGACTTTGGGCGACCGGGGCCAGGCCCTGGGCCATGGCTTCCTTTGCCATCAAGTTTCTGTTTCTTGGGCTTTGAGTGTCTTGAGGTGACAGAAAGGTCTGCATCTTTTAGCTTCAGAAACCTCTTGTCTCCTTTCTTGTCCTGCCAGTCTGTCAGAATCTGTAATGAAAACACCATACATGTATGATCAGCTGTAACTGAAAAGGATTAACCAGGACAACAATAGGTCATGTCTCACCTGTCTCTGTTCTTCCAGTGCTCGAAGACGTCGGCTCGCTGAGGAGAGTAGGGTCTCTAATTCCAACTGGAGTGTGTCTAGTTCTTCTATGCCAATTCCATCATCCTCTGAACGTCCAAGAACTGCTGTATATCGTGGACATACCTTGGTATGCTCCACAGGCTTGAAATCATAGTATTTAAGTGGTGGACAGTCCTTCAACTCACTCATCTTGTCTGTCAAAGTTTCTATCTGTAACAGAACATCACAAGAACATATGTTAGCACACACCTTTCAATGGGACACAGTGGCACGTTATTTTAATATCTATGTGGCATATTGTTTTAATATCCACTGGTTTAATTTTCGGGTCTACAAATGTACATTGTAACCACTAGCCTTGATCCAATAGGGTGCAACGTTATCACGTGCTGATTACAGGTAACGTATACTTACGCCCTATATAAACAAGGGGTAATTTAATTAAGCCGTCAAACCATACTTTTGAAAAAACCTGAAACACCTATTCTACCATAATTAATTTTAATTATTACATTCATTCAATAACGTTAACACTAAGGTGTAGTCCTGTTCAGACTATATAATAATTGAGGGATCTTGCGTTTACACTGAGGAGTAACGCATGCTAGCTAATGTTAATATTGCCGGATAGCAAGCTAAATCCCTGGACAGCTGAATTACCGGTTTCGCTTGACAGAAAGCGTTCATCTCACCGAATAATGCACATGCATGGTCTACAGTCACCATACAATTGTTTTATAGAAATACACTTTATCTACATTCACACATTCAACGAATAATAACGAATTCAGTTAGCTAATTACACCGTAGTATTTACCTCAGGGAAGGGGCAGCCATTACCGACTGAACCATGTTCACAGGATTGTAGGGGACACCTATAATACAGGTCAATACTTGAGTCCCCATAACACAAAACACAAGAAAAACTAGAACATTCCGCAAATATTGTATACTGCAAAGCTCCATCTACAGCATTCCCTATTGTGTTTAAGGGAGAATAAAATACATTACTAGAAGATAAAATAATTGGCAGCACTCGCGTATTGTAGTGGTTTGGCCGAGACTGATGCTGCAGTCTTGATGGTTTTGGTGATGCTCCGACCAGATTGCATCCAGAGACCCCTGTCAAACATTCCGTTTGTCTTTTTGATGTACGAGTTTCTATTGTTGACACACACAAAAAGCACAACATACCATAGCAAATTCTTTTCGTTAAAACGGCTCTTTGTGGTTGTTGTTATTACAGTTTTTTTGGTTGTTTATTGTTGTTGTTGTTGTTGTTCTGGTAAGTTGTTGTTACTTACCATAATATGGCACATCTCAGAGTGTTTGTTGATATTATGTAAAATTAGAGAGCGTCTTGATCTGATAATTGAAGTATCAATCCGGAATCAAAGCTGTTGTGACATAACACTTAACATATTGTCCAAGGATTATATTTGAGCCCGAAAAGAAGTGGTGTCAGAACAATATTAACCTTAGTTGTGCACGTTCAGCATCATGCATGGACATTTAAGAGTAAAAAAAAACCAAGTACAGCAGAAGTTACCATTTTGACAGTAGGTTGACTGCAATCTCTTTTTCCAATACGATTGGTTGGTTTCGGTAATACAGGCGTGTTCTCAAATGTGCGGGCGTGGCGTCAGTACTTCCGTCTTCTTGAAAGAACGCTGAAAATGGTAAGAGTTGCTCCTCTTTCTGAAGATTTCAACCATTCTGTCTGACACACGGCAATTTTTAATACACTGTAATGTTCTCTTCACGGGAAATCAAGTAGACATAGAAGTCTCGCCGTTTCACGTTACGTACAGATGTAAATTCAACGCTTCTCAGGCACCTTTGCTACCTTGAGCTGGCTAACAAGCTAGCAACATTTAGATGTATGAAAAGCCTAGTTCCTGGATGCATTCCGACACCAAACATACAATTGTTGTATTGCTATGGTTAGCTTCAAGAGGAGTTTTTATATTTAATGCATATGGTATATTGTATAAGAGAATTTGTGATTTCAGCCACACTATCCGCCGCCCTACTTTGACAGCAATATGTGCTAGCAAGCTAGCTAAGGTTATGCTGGATAGATAAACAAATGATAATCATTACCACAAGAGTTTTCGCTTTTCGCATGTCAGAAAACGCCAGAAGAGACCGTCGCCAGCGTTTCGTTTCAAGTCAATTGGTTGAGAAAATTAAAATAAGCCACTTCACTTTTGTGCTGCATTTGGTGTATTGACCATATAAGGCATTGCACTTAACGCTAAGCAAAGCAGTGAACTCCTCAGCCAACACGTTATGTCTTGTCTTTTAGACAGCCACTTTGCGCCCCTACCTGAATGCGGTGCGAGCAACTCTCCAGGCAGCGCTATGTTTGGAGAACTTTTCCTCTCAAGTGGTTGAACGCCACAACAAGCCAGAGGTTGAGGTCAGGTAAGGTGTTTGCTAAATTTGGGACGACGTGTAACCCGCTTTGGATTTTCTTACAGTCTAAACCACTTCGTTTGGATGCTACACATCTGTCACCCGCTTGTATTGTTATTTATTATAGTCCAATAGACTTTACTTTGTTTCCAAAGAGATATGCATTTGTACATGACAGAAAAAGTGGAAATGTTTTTCTCTTGTAGAAGTAGCAAAGAGTTGCTTCTGCAGCCAGTGGTGATCAGTCGCAATGAAAAGGAGAAGGTGCTAATCGAAGGTTCCATTAACTCTGTGCGAGTCAGCATTGCCGTGAAGCAGGTAAAGAGCTGTCCTGAGGAAGAGGAAGGTTTTAATTTAGTTTACAGGCTAGACCTCATCAGGTGCCTTTTATTTCCTCAGGCTGATGAGATTGAGAAGATCCTGTGTCATAAATTTATGAGGTTCATGATGATGAGGGCAGAGAATTTTTTTATCCTCAGGAGAAAACCAGTGGAGGTAAGTTGTGGTCCTGAATTAAACACATAGCTTGGTCGTGTGACTGTCTACGCAGATGCCTTATTCAGCATTCCTTTATGTATTTTCAACAGGGCTATGACATCAGCTTCCTCATCACCAACTTCCATACAGAACAGATGTATAAACACAAGTTGGTGGACTTTGTCATTCACTTCATGGAGGAGATCGATAAAGAAATCAGCGAGATGAAACTGTCAGTCAATGCCAGGGCCCGTATTGTTGCCGAGGAGTTCCTCAAAAATGTATGATTAATCACATTATTTTGCTTTCAGAAATACTACATCACATTCATGAGATATTAATTCCACTTGTTTGGATTTGCCCGAGTAAAATGTTTAAATTCTTTTCTTGCAGTTCTAAGGAGGCCATGATCCTCGCAGTAAATCACATGGTCATCGCAACAGTTTCTTCAGAGAGAGGCAGGGTACATTTTTCATGGCTCAAAGACAAAGAAAGAGGAACCAATCCACAAGAGAGATGTAAAAGACCAAACAAGGCCTAGAACAGTGCCTCTTCTGCCTTCTGTATTGTGTGATCCCTGTGCTTGTAGACAGTAATGGCTGTTCATAATAAACAATCATATCTGTCTCAAAGAACAAAGCTTAAACCCCAAGGCAGGTCCTTAGTCACCACAATTATTGTTACTGGGCACAGGGATTCACTTGGAAAAATGGTGAAATTGTATTATGGCTTACTTTTTTATACGTCAGTGTTTTTGTTTTTTGCTTTTTTTTGTTTCACAAACCTCATAAAATAATAGACAGACAGATAGATAAATAATTGTTTATATTTTGACAAAAATGTACTTGAGATCTAATGAGAAAAACAAACACAAACTAAGTGTAATCTTGAACAGCAATGGCATCGATTAAATCCATCATTCCTCTTTGTATGTCTCTGTTTTTTGTTTTGTTTTTGCTTCAAATATTCTTTCTGACATTCTGCCTCATGTGGATTTATTAAGATTTATCAATCAATTCTTTATGTGCATCTAAAAATTCTTACACTGAGTAGACTCCCCTCCCCCATTGCTAATAGTCTTGCTTTAACAGTAGACTGAAATGACACTGGAGCATATTTATAGGACATGACTGTTTGAAAGGAAGTGAGTATTTAGAGGTTAACATGTTCTGCGAGATCACTGAAATAGCAATGTAATAGGAGGACCATCTTTAAAACCTGAAATTGTGAAAGATTCCCTCCACTTACAGTTGATTTTGTAACACACTGTGGTCATGTAAATATTTCCGTCTCGGGGAACATTGGAAAATACATTCAGGTCAAACCACAAAACATTTTATTAAAGAATACAAGACTATTTCAGAAATCAAAATTCAATGTTCAGAAAACATCAAAATAATAATAATAAAAATCTTTACACATATCTTATCAGATAAATGAAAATTGTCAATTTAGCCTCAGACAGGTCAACCAGGGCTGCGTTTCCCAAAACAGCTACGATGTTCGTAAGTGCTACGATGATCTTAAGGTATAGCAAATGACATATGTTACGATCATCGTAGCACCTACGAACATCGTAGATGTTTTGGGAAACGCAGCCCAGGATGATTGATCTGATTACAAACTGAGCTTTATTCACTGGATTTTGAACACTAAAATGTAGGCCTATGGAGACTCACTGACCAAGGACACTGATGTTTCCCCTCAAGTAATCTAGGCCTGCTACGTAGTGATATTATGATGGTTATTGAAATGTATTGCATACATAACTTTGTTACATTATGGAAAAAGGGGAAGTAAAAACTTCAAGGATGAGACACTGCACACTTGCATTTCACATACATTTACCATATTAAAGTTTCATGCTCCCTTTAAAACATATCTAGAATGGAGTTAAGTGATTTCATACATCACATTTATAAATAAATCTATACTTATATGATGGCTTGGCACTCCACAAAATGTCAAACCATTTCAAATTTGGAGACATAAATATTAAAAAATATTTTCTTCTTCGGAGAGAAAAGGCAACATTTACACTGACATGTTACTGCATTGAAGAACTGGTCGAGTTTGTCCATCACAACATAAAAATAACGATATGTAGTCATGAAAGCCACAAACGAAAAATCTCTTACACCAGAAACAGTTATCCCTGTCCCTCAAAAAACAGAGAGAATGGATAAATGGTAAGATTGAATAGTGTTGAACAGTGCTGGGGCAGTATATAAGGCTATCCATGGAAAGTGCGCTGAGAAACAACAGATAATTCTTCCACTCCAGTCTGCAGTAGTCTTGTGTTACAGTGATCAGAATGATATGGTTATGTGGTCAGCAGATTTCACACTGACTATGCAGATACATGTAGACATGTTTTTAAATAACCTCCCCACCCCTAATTCTTCACAAGACACTGCAAAGGTTACGATGCCACAACATACACTGTAAATGATATGAAGAGTATCATTTCCCTGGAGAGACAATGGTAAAGGTCTCAGGAGCCAAGAGCCTCAGGAGACACATCACTAGGTTTGAGTTATGATTTGGAAGAAAAGAAACAAATCGAGACCACCATCGAGACAGCCATCACCAAGTCATAGATGTGCAGGGACTGTCTGCAAGGCATCTTCTGTGGTGCGATGTACATTTACATTCTACAGAGAGAGGGAGAAAAAAGAATAGAAACACTTTGTTGAGTACATGGCAATGTTGTGTGGATTGACAAGGCATCAAAATGTCATTTTAAGCCATTGCATTTTATGGGGCCAAATAGAAACTGGAATCTGTAAGCCAACAGTTTACCCACCTAAACATGAAAACATTTATTGTCTACACCTTAATGTTGAGCTCACTGTATGAGCTGACAAAAGTCCTCATGAATATGGAGTGATGACCACCATATCACAACAGTAACAATACAATAACAAAAAGCTGCTTTATACATGAAAGATGGCAAGTCATTGTGTACTCAAATGGGAGTCTCAGATAAAGGAAGCAGCCTCAATTGTTTTGCCAAACAGAAAATATTCAGTCGGCTGTTGTGATTTTTACTTTATACACAATTTGTGCAGTTTATTTACACTCGACATTTTCCAACTCCCCGTGCATTTTTATAAAAAAGACAACCAAATGCAGCGCTATTCAAATGTTGTTCTTTCAAGAGTGATTTTATTAGTGTTTCCAGTAAAACATTGAAAATGGTTTTAAGTTTTAATTTCAAAAGTTTAAGAACCCCCAGCATCTGTCTGCTCAGGTCTATCCTAACATTGGAATGTAAAGGCATTTCAAATCCCACAAACTTCCCAGTGTGTTCTTAATTAGGACATGATTCTACTTCATTAAATAGTTTAAAAATTAATTATTTCACAGGATACTTAAGGTATACATAAATAAATTGATTCAGATTTTAAATAAATGTGCAATTCAAGCTTAGCAGCTTGTATACCTGTATCAACAGACAAACACTGGTTTGTAAACATTTGTTTTAAGACACATAAACGGCAGTAGCACAAACATTTGTCTTCTCATTGGATTAAAAATTAATTGTTCTCTCTCAAATCCAATAGATCAAAAATTGAGAATGACAAACCTCAAAATGTACAAATCATAAGCTGAATCAGGTATTTCCTAGCCATTCAAGATTAGATCATGAATCTATGGTGGTATGCATTTAATTTGCAGTGACACAGGTTATTGCTTTTCACATGCCGGGCATGTCATCAAAAAGCAGAGTGAATAGAAATACAATTAAAATAATGACAGCCCAAAACATATTAAAAACTGAACTGGATTCCAGTCATTCTCCACTGTTCTCAGGAACAAACAAAACAACAAAACAAAAAAACAAATCGACATTAAGGTCCCTGAGTTTTGATCTCAGGCTGACCATAGCTTGCATCTGATTTCAGAACAGCCTGAGGATTTACAGTACTGTTCCTGTGAGTGTAGAGGAGTGAGTGAGTATGGAAGGGACAGGAAGGAGGTATGGGTGGGATTGGGACAGGGAGGAGGTAGGACTCAGGGGACTGGGAATCATTAGGTCACTGATGGGCCGGAACTGTGAGCAAAGCCTCCTCTGCCATCCGAGAGACATCTACATTCTGTTCAAATAACACAAAAGGGTGACAAAATCAAAACACATGCCTTATGAGTGGCTGACCACTAGATATAAAGAAGAATTCCCACAAGTAGTAATGATATTTATATTGAGTACAGCTATTTTTAAACTGTGAGAAGGGGGAGCTTTATCAGGATAATATAAGTACCGTATCAAATAAAAAATAAATAAATAACAGTATGTATCAGTATGTATATTTTGTATGTATTTATCAGTATGTATCACGTAATAAGTATGTATATCAATATCATTAATACAGGCCTATGGAGACATACAGTATGTTGTGTCGGCAAATTGAACTAAAACAGGCATCTCTGGCCCTCAACACAGGAGAAACGGTCAATCCGAGAGGCGCTGAAAGGCTGAAGAGGACCCTTGTTAGTATTCATGGTGCGCCTCTTGTGAGCTCTAGATTGGACAGCAATCAAAGCAGAGCTGCTCTCGGGCAGAATCACAGCTCTGAAGGGGCGGCACTGGGAAGCACTTGTGGTCCACGCTCTGGGTGGTACTGCTGCACAACCTCAACCCCGAATAGTGTGTGCATGTGTGTGTGTGTGTGTGCCAACGTGGCACCCACAATCACTGTAATAACACAGCTGCAGAGAGCAGTTTAATTGAGAGTGGTCACGCTCATCATCACACCCTCCTTCTAATTAGCAGTTCACCTTGGGAGGATTTAGCCTAAGTAACATCAGTGAAAAAAATGAAAACCGAACAGGAAGGTTCAGTGCATTGCCACTGTAACAGTGAGAGTTGGCAATTTTAACAGTGAAGAAGAAGAGAAAGATGGCGTTAATAGTTGACAGAGGGAAATGGGGAGAAGGACAGGTGGGGTGAGAATGAAAGTGAAGAGTTAGAGAACTGGTGTGGATGCACATTACCTCTGGTCTATCTCTGTGAGTGTTCACTGCATCCACATTTAAGAAGATGGACTCCACTTTACAGCCTGAGAGCGAGAAAGAGCACCCAAAAACCTCTCATGAAACATTATACAATTTATGTCTGAATTTTTAAGCCGTCAAGAGTCAGATCTAGGAACAGTTAGCAGACTGGAAGTCTTACCGTAGGCCACAGGTGTGAGCTTTAGCACTGTGTGCAAGGGACACTTCAAATAAGGCAGTTCCTCTGTTGGACAAGAAAAAAAAGAAGTTACACGTCAAATCACACTCATCCATCAACATTAACATTTACTTGAGATCATATTATATTGCATCTAACAATAAATATAAGCTTGACAAACAGTGGTTTCATTCTTGGGAATGACTTCACAGGGACGACTTAATTGAAAGCATGACAAACATCCTTAACTAGGCTACACTTTAAATATTTAGCTAAAAGGCAGGGAAAGTCTCAGACAGTCCACAGACCTGCAGATTTGTCCAGGAAGTAAGCCAGGAGGCAGCGCATTACTGCTTGGTGGCAGATGACCAGCACGTTCTCCTGCCTCTCCAGTTCCATGATGACTGGCTCCAGACGCTGCACTAGGTCCTCATACGACTGCAGCACCAAGCACCAAGCAGGGGCAAACAGGAGAAAGGAGGTATGCAAAGGTGGTAGAGAAAAACAGCAGAGTAAGCAATACAGAAAAGAGAACACAGTTGTGGTCACATTTACGGCTTCTCGCTGGTAAAATCAGACATGGAGACACCTGGCTTTCATCAGTAAACAGTGGGCGGCTCCACAAGTCGCTGATAAAAAGGTTAATGACAACTTAAAGAATGGAAAAACACATTCAGCATGACTAACCACGGGACAGAGAACACAGAGGCTCTCAGCTACCCCTAATGATGAGCTCCGTAAATGGGATAAATGGCACTGGGCAGAAGGTAATGGTGTGAGAGGCACAGTCGCTCTAGGCATGGAGACATTAGCTGGACATCACAGCGTGATAACAAAATTGACCACTTCTAGAACCACTGAACAGACAGTGAAACTGGTGTGAACAGCTAGGAGCCAAAATGAAGCCATGTTTCAACCAAGGTGATGGATGAATTTTTACGGATGGGTACATTGACCATAGTATGATCATTAGTAAGGGGCTACCAAGCGTTTATAGCTCCTGACAGCTGGAGACAGAGCAGCAGACCTAGGCTACTTTATCAGGGCACAAACACTGCTTCCACCTACTTACACTACATTTGTACCTGTCAATGCTTGTCACTTCAAATATTCTGTACTTGATGTCCAGCCTTGGCCACCACTGACAAAC
>JASCQX010000193.1:434795-445670 GCA_030264415.1 Sardinella fimbriata
TCCCTCTCTCTCCGTGTGTTATTCCACAAACACAACTTTTCACAATCTTCACCATTTCCAGCCATTTTCTCGCAATAAAATGCCTAAAACCATCGCAACTTCTCTTGCAACTTTGTACAAAACCTGTCACAAATTTTTGATCACAACAATTACAAAAAATCTTCAGGGGACAGGGCATTACAGTCAGCATTAAAGACATTATGCAATTAAAATGTTGCTGGTGGTGGAATTGGTGATGGGGGTTTGTACAGTAGCAACAATAATCTTTAGGTGTCTTTGGAAGTGTTTCTCAAGAAGGGGTCACACTGTTTTTTCTTAAGTGTACTACTGATGATACCAGTGATATGGCAACAACTGCTGATATCCATAATAGAAGAGGTGGTATTGTGTTATTCAAAAGCTATAAGCCTAAATTACAATATTGAATTATTCATTTAATTAAATTAATTGCAAACCCATTTTTTTCGGTTTGTTCCAATAGTGCGACACACTGTAAAAAAATTGAAGGTGTTAGATACAGTTTTTCTTGCTGCTCTAATTGCATGGCTTTGTCTTTATGAATGATGGTGCAAGACAGATCTATGTGAACAGACAATGTCAATGTCTTATGTCACTACACAACGGACTAGACTGATTTAATGGACCTAAATTGTACAGAATCATTAACGGACAAATGTGCACAAGAAAATTTCCCATGTGCATCAATATGCATATATAATGGCAAGATTCAAGATCCAATTTATTTATTTCATGTCAGCATAGTTGATAAATTGTCTTGGTGACAACTACAACTCAGACAGTACACAGTACAAAATCATACAGGACACATACAGGAGACAGGACACATACAGGAGACAATAGACAACAGACAATAGCAGTAAACAAAAGACATTGCCAATTGGTGTAGAAAGTGCATACAATTGTTAAAGTGTAAGTGCAGTGGTCAGTGCAAGTTCAGGTTTCTCATAGCCAAAGGCTATGCTGTCTCTGAAACGGGATGTGGAGGTCTTAATGCTTCTATATCTTCCTCCTGATGGGAGGAGATTAAAGAGGTGGTGAGCAGGGTGAGTGTGGTCAGCAATGGTATTTCTAGCCTTCCTAATTATTCTAGTAGACACATCATCACCATGGGGTTTTTGAGTTTCTGGTGTGCATGAGAAGGTTCTGATACACAAGTGTATCTGGGTGGGCATGCAACATTTCCTGGTGCACCCAAAAACAAACAAACCAACAAACCAGTTGTGCCACTTGGGAAGTTTTTAATTCAAAGAGGTTTCTACGAAGAGATGAGGAAATGAATGATGTATCTTTTCTTTGAATTGTCGCATTACCTCCCTAAATGTAAATGAGGAAAAATTCTGTGAAAGTGATGTCAACTGGATTTTTATCAATATTTCTAAGTATATGGGCCTCAGTTTATTTTACCAGCCATGTTTTGAGTGATTCAGTGTTTCCCTCCCAAGGGATGCCACCAAAAGTAATAAGTCAAAATGTGTGTGCCCATGTGCCAGTATTCAGCACTTGGGTTGAAGCTGGGCTAGTTGAACCATTACTTTGAGTTGTTCCCAGGCCAGAGGGCATGTCGAGCCCCTGGAGACATAAAATACAGTCCATGATTGCTCAACAAGTCTGAGCTGACCTATATGGCCAAGTAGACCAAACACTGTTTGTCTGACTCACACCTCAGAGAAGTCCCAACTGGGGAATTTCCCCTTCCCAGTTTCCCCTTTCCTAAACAAGATTTTTTTTTTCCTCAAGGAATGTTGCTGTTACTGTATGTGTCAAAATTGTTGTGTGTGGGGATCATGGTACTGTGGCACAACTAGTTAGAGCACCCATACCATAAACAGGACAGGTGCCCAATTGGACCTGTGTTAAAATCAAGCCTAACTGTCCATCTCCACAGTCCTATCTCTGAAATCTGAAAGCTGAAATACATGTTGAAAATGCCAGAGAAGAGGCATTTGTCCAAAATGACAGTTGATGGTTATTTGCCTGCGTACCCTTGCCTCAAGCCTCTGTCATAAAATAGGCCTCAAGGAGGACAGTAACTTTTAAAATCCAAGTAAACAGACTGGGACAAGCTGAGACAAGAAATATTTCTGGCAGTAATAAAGGAGATCATTTTCACTACCACTGCCTCTTCTGCCCTTCAAAGTCCCTTGACAGGACACAGTCTTACTCAGGTCATAGTATAGATAAAAGTACAGAATCTTACTTACTGTATATTGTTTCACTCATTTTTTTTTAAAGCAAACCACTTTTCTTTTACAGCAAGGCATCTGTCTTCACCCTTAACTCTATGATACCCTAATTGCTCTCAAACCAGCTTGTTAAACAGCGCCTGTTTATGTCTTGCACATTGTTTTTAGCGTGTGGTTAGTCACACCACAACCTGGCCTGCCTCTGCAGTTTGTTTCTCTCTCTCTCTCTCTCTTGCTCTCTCTCTTTCTCTGGACGGGTGGATAGTGCTTTTGCTGATGCAGAAATGCATCAGCATGGCTCATCAACTGTAACAGGGAGGAAATTTCCTTTATGTGTTGTTGAGCTGAGCTCACCACAGGAGCCAGGTATTCTCCGCAGCTGTTTGCTGAGGCCATGCTTGTGGTTCTTCTGGGAATGGACTGCTGGATGGCATTTCTGCTTTGTTTGGTTCGGACACCAGCTCTGGCGGCAGTGACTAGCTCCTCCTTTTTTGTCCAGCTTCCTCCAACGCTAATAAGCCTTTCATTTACTGCTATGCTCGTGATGAGTTTTTTAGCCCTTGGACAGATGTTACTGGCACATTTCTTGAGAAACAAAGATGTCTTTTCAAAAACTTTAACTAGAGTTTTTTAAAATCTGATTTGAAATTGTGTTTCCTGCAGCTGACTGGCAGCTGTATTTAGTGTAAAGTCTAAATGTTACCTGTGGCTAAAAAATTCTAGCTGCGCCCACCTGTACTCGCAGTGACTCACAGCAGGGCTGAGCTCAATCTGAGAACTGAAGCGGAACTCATGGCAGACATTACACTCACCGCCAGTGCAATCAACATGAGAGTCACTGACTCATGTGTCCCAAGGCAGACAGAAATAGTGGGGGTATTTTGGCGATTGTCATTCCCATATTTGTTGCCACTCAGACTAATAATTCAATGTGTCATGTGCTGCCCAGGGTTTCAAGAATTGTAAAAATCTAGCGGATGCTTTACCAGGAAGACTAGATCTATTCTGTATGCCATACCAATGGCTCTGCTATGTACAGTGATGATCATGAATATGGTCTGATGGATTTGATGCAAACAAAGCAAACTCAGTGTAATACATAACACATTACACAAGGTGTGTGTGTGCGTGCGTGTGTGGGTGAGTGGGTGGATGTGGGGGGTGTCGGGTGTATCATAACAAATAAGGCCAAAAATGCCACATAAGCCACTTTTATCCCAAAGTTGGGAAAATCCAAACCACATCCTGATAGAATTCTTTGAAGAATAGACTAATGACCTACTGCACTCTCTGACAAGGTGAAGGCAAACAGCAAAGCCTTATTTGTTGCATATTCAGCACTTATGCCTGAACTCCTTACCACTGTGTGATGATACGGCTGATGGGAAAATGGGGAGTGTGCGAACAGTGACCACACATCCCGGGCAGTCGGAAGTTTGGATGATGAAACTGTCCAAAGTGGTATATCGTCCTGTCCTTGTAGAGGCCATGTACACACTCCCACACACCGATACCTTAAATATGCCCCAAGCGCTTCTCTGCAAGTAAAAAAAAATAAACAGGATCAAAAATGCTCAGGGATGTTACTTAGCGCAGGTCACAGTTTGGGGACTTAATGTCTAGGACTGAATCACACCTAAATCAAAGTCAATGCATGGGATTTCAGTATGATAGCTTCTTCCAGACTGCTGACTGAAAATCTATACATAAGTCATAGCCTTGATTCCTCCTATGGGAAGCTCCTCTCTGTGACCCAAGCCTCCCTATAACCTCATAAAGTCCCAGGCCGCTGAGTCACAAAACATTGCCGTTAATCATTCCTTTGATCAAATCATCACACATGGCATCTCCTCAGGCAAAGTGCATGGTCACACCAATTAACACATACTAATTTTTACTCATCCTTCATAGTCACAGAGTGATTATGAGGACAAAAAGTTCCACCGAAGGAGTTAAAGTGAATGCTCCTGTGCATGCTGTGAAACACTGGTGCTGTGTTTTAGGGCTTGACGTGTCATTAAAGTATAATATGTATGATAAATGTCCTTTTCAAATACATTATTCTGTATGCAGTTTAACCAGTGACATTATGTTGGTGGTAACAAAAAACAATAAACAAAATAGTGTTTTTCTACAATGGTTTGTCTTTATAAAGCTCATCAAAATGTTTATTAAGATACATGAGCATGTTAACACTCCATGTATAATTGCAGATGTGTTTACTAACATGAGAAGTCTGGCCTCCAGATGAAATGATGCTGAATGCTGTATTCCTGAAAGACAAACTTGTTTCTCTGTAAAAGTCAGAGCCATATGTGGGGGCTGAGAGTTTGCTGAGGGTTTGGCTGTTGGTGATGGGCTGGGCTGACTGTGGAGCTGTGGTCGTTTTACAGTCACCCATCCTGGCCTGCGACATTTAAAGGGTAATTATTTTTCAGCCGTTAAACAATGTCTTGCGAGGAAACAAACAGTATGGCTGTTAGCATTTCTTAAATGTTCTTCTTAAAGCACATCATTCTGAATGCTGTATGTATGGGGCACGTCACTGGAAAAGCTAGAATGTCGTCAGATGTCGTAATGGTGGGTTTATCTAGGTCCATGTTCCAATCCAAATGGGCCATTAAACAGTGGGACCCCTTATCCCTCTCATCTCCCTTAAGATTCCGCAATTTCCAGACATTGACTGTTGCTGCTATACTAAATGTTGCTTCCAAAGAGGTGGGAGTTGAAACATGCTGGAAAAAGAGATGTGACGTCCTGTGTTTTCTGTGGTACTAGGGTGCCGTGTGCCAGGCGATGTGGATGAGAGGCAGCATAAATAATACGTCGGCCCTCACAGTCGCGGAGCCACATTCATTAAACATTCGACGCCGTACTTAATTAGTGTCAGATGTTTGGAGTAAAAGCATGAGGATTTAGCAAAGTGTTAAATATAAAGAAAAGTAAGCGTATGCTTACTTAAAATAGTGTCGACGTCTGCTTCCAATTTTGCTGTTACATGGGGGCACATGAATGAGAAGAGCATGACCTTTGAGGGCAAATTAAGTCTTTAAGTTGCCTCTATTTCAAGAAAAAATCTATACTTTAAGTAACAACAGTTAGCAATGGTCTGGTCCTGGTAGTTAGCCCTTTGCCTGGAAAACAGACATACTGAAACAAACTACAGTAGAATGTTTTTTAAAAACCTAAGCTTTAATAATGCTAGCCAACATTTAGGCCAAGAAATGGGTGTGTACACTGTTGCCCAACAAATAAAGATGTGTTTTTGAGGCTTACGTTTTCTTCAATGTATATTTGTCTTCAAAGACATTCAGTGCTATAAATGTCCTTGAAATTACAAAAGGAACTCTTTCCACTTCAAAGTTCCAAGGCCAGAAAACAAACAAAAACTGAGCCCTGGTTCGTCTGCATGTTACAGACAATGGGATGTCTCCTGTCCTCTTGCTTTCACAAGTGATGTTAATGTTTTACATTTCCGCCAAAACATTAACATGTTACAGGCCTTCATTTGAAGCATGCATTCAGCAAGACTTTGTGAGACTAAAATATCTGTCATTATCAATAAACTATTACAGCATAACTGTATAATATTCAAGAATATCCATTGATTATTAGCATTAATGGTTATCATAATATATCTTAAAGACTAAAAGACATATTTTCAATCAAATATTCTGTGTCCAATTCTGTTATTGTGAAACTGAAAAGTTAAGTGTTGCAAGATAACTAACAGTGTGTAATAGTAGCCTGCATTTTATAATGACATGAGGCCCTTAGGCTGGAATTAGCTGTGATTCATCTTGGCTTTGCTGTGAAGGAGGTGATACGTAGGTGTGCACCAGTGGGCTGATTGCTTGTATTGGCACTAAGAGCATTGTTACTGTATGGTGCTTTAGGCACCAAGAAGCATTCCAGCCTCTCTGAATTGGAGGGGTGTGGAATGTTTGGGTGAAGGCTAGTGTTGTCCGACTGAAAACCCCCTAGGATGATGAAGCCTGGGTTTTGTGTGCAGTCATCATTCTGCATAATGCTGCTTTAGCAGGAAATAGACCACTTACACCACATTCTCACACAAGGCCCATGCAACACTTCCCACAACATAGCCTGTCCTGCCTCACCTGTTCATTGCGTCAGTTCCCCATTAAGACATCTTTACATGACATGAAAGGATATGACAGTATAACCATCAGGACATAAATAATGTAGCAACACCTAAACAGGATATCGGTCAGTGACAGATGACATCACCGCCACCTTATAGCTAATATTCACAACAGTGACTAATATTCACCAAAATACATACCGCCTCTAAAACGTGCATTTTCTTATTCACCATTAGAAAACCTTTTTAAGATTGTGTTAATATGTAGGTCGCAATTTCTAATACTGCATATTCACATCATATCTGATATTATATTGTCTAACCTTTTGTGACTTTTTAAACAAATGATGTGGGCTACTACTGCATTATAGAGAAAGATAGCGTGAACATTTTAAATCATCTTTTGATGAAACATTTGTCAATTAACACAGACTACACAGGTTTTAAATCAAGACAGAACAACCTTGCCCTGACGTCAAATTTTTGTGGAATCTATTCTGAACATACTGTATATCTTTTGCTGGGTCGAATGGAGACAGAGGCACGATTTCAACATTCAAAATCGGTAAAATTACATTTAGGCCTACTTTTTGAAAGAATTACTACCCAATCTAACCATACCACTTGTTTCACAACTATCAAGATGTTTGCTTTTTTGGTTTAGCAATTGTTCTTTGTAACCAAACCAGTGTGACACACATCCTACATTTCAAAATGCCAGACACGCTGTATATTTGTTTTCTAAAGTGTGTTGGCAGAGACAGCAATCTTTTTATCCTCTCCACTGTTAAAAGCGGGCAAAACCTCAAGACCCCTTTTTACAACTAGTCAAGCTACAATCTAAAACCACAGCTATGTCTAAGTTGTGAATGGAGGTCAAAGCTGTCCATTAAGTTATCCACACTGTTTGAGGAACCACACTAAATTAAGGTTGTAAGTGTGACAGAACCATGGTGCTGTAAACAAAAAAAGGCCTATAACATTAATGCCCCAAAAGGTGGGGTAGCCTTGTCAAGCATTGGTAGACAACACTGTAATCTGATCTGTGGATGAACTGCAATGACTCAAAATTGTTAGAGCTGCTTCCCCTCATGAGATAAGTTAAACTCAACCAAATGCATTTTGAAACATATAGCCTAGTTACAGCTTTTTAGTCTTTTTTTTATTTCTTTCATAAAGATGTTGAATCTGTATGTTCACTTGCCCTTGAATGGCCTTAGGAAATTGTGGAAAGCCCCCTCTTTCTTGACATGCAAAAATAATAGCATGACCATATGAGGTATATCTCCGGAGGGGAGTAGGTGGAGTCTAATGACTAAGAAACAGCATAAATACAGAGTGCTCTACCCCAATAAACCAAAGCGCAGTATCAGTCACACAGAGACACAACAACATCTGGTGACATCTTCTCAACTGGTCTACAAAGAAACTTTTCTTTTTGACACTGTTTTCAGGAAAGCTGTAGAGAAGCAGAGCTTTTGAATACACATTCATTTTTTATAATGAAAGCCGGACTATTTGCTGTCCTTGTTGTGGGGACATTCACTCTGGGTGCGTGGAGTGTCCCCCTTAAGTCTGTCTTTGTTCAATTTCCTGGAGACGTCGTTAAAGATTTGAGCAATAAAGAACTTGCAGAGGTAAGTCATACTTTATTGAAACTGTGATATGCTTCTTTAACTCAAAGGTATAAGTAAATAGTATGTTTTCCTTGATGTTGGTATTCCATAATTTGCCATTTAAAAACAAAACAGCAATGTTCTGGTTGCATGATACTGTATTGTTCCATGTTCATAGCAATACCTGAAGCGCTATGGCTACATGAACAGTGATAACATCCTGCAAAAGAGTGGGCTGCAGCCCTCCATGTCCGTCTCCAAAGCTCTGAAGAGGATGCAGAGGCAAATGGGTCTGGAGGAGACAGGCAAACTCGATGAGACCACCATAAATGCCATGCAACAGCCACGGTGTGGTGTTGTTGACGTTCGTAACTACCAGACCTTTGAGGGTGACCTCAAATGGAAAAACCAGCACATCACTTACAGGTGTGTGTGACTAGATTGAGTTTAGACTAAAAGAAGGAACACAAAGTAAAAGACAGTCCTTTCCAAACACGAACAAATATTAGTATTTTCTTGATGTGGATGCATAGGCTATCTGTGGTCTGGCATTTAACAAACAATGTCACCTTGTCTGTCTTACCATTCAGGATCCTGAACTACTCCCCTGATATGGAGGCCTCTTTGATTGACGATGCCTTTGCCCGTGCCTTCAAGGTGTGGAGCGAGGTCACACCCCTCACTTTCACAAGGCTCTTCGACGGCACTGCAGATATCATGATTTCGTTTGGGAAAGCAGGTGAGTTGCAGAAATGGTCTGATGCCTTTCACCGAATTATGCCATCTCCCAATTCATGTTTCAGGTACTGATAAAGATGTATTCCATATATGAGCATCATTTAAAACTTCTCTGGGCATAACTACATTTTTGCAATTTCCTAGATCATGGAGATCCCTACCCATTTGACGGGAAAGATGGACTCCTGGCACATGCTTACCCACCAGGCGAGGGCATGCAGGGTGATGCTCACTTTGATGATGATGAGTTCTGGACTCTTGGAGCTGGACCAGGTAAAAGTTCTCTCATTATCTTTAACTGTATTTTTTTGGAAGTAAATTTATTATAAATATATTACACTGCTCGGTGGTAAAACATATCACTCTTGAGTTGCTTTGTGCAGCCTCGTCAGCGAAACCAATATAATAGTATAGAACATAGGCCAATATATAATAACATATGTATTCAAGGATGTAGTTCAAGGCACTTGGTCTTATATAAAAATCTTCATTCAAAATGCTAGTTCATAATAATTGAACAAGATAAAAACAGGAAGCATTTTACGGCCTAAACATAGGCCTTCATCAGGGCATATGATATAATATAGCTGTCTCTGTTTCAGCTGTGAAGACCCGATATGGCAATGCAGATGGTGCCATGTGCCACTTCCCCTTCACATTTGAGGGTCAAACCTACACTTCCTGCACAACTGAAGGGCGTAGTGATAACCTGCCCTGGTGCTCCACCACCGCTGACTATGACAAAGACAAGAAGTTTGGCTTCTGCCCAAGTGAACGTAAGTTCCTTCACTGTCCACCAACAAACATGTAAAATGGCTTATGGTCATATTTACGTCACAGCCTTCGGATGAGGTTTAACATTTCCCTCTCTTTTTTCCACAGTGCTCTACACAATTGATGGGAACAGCAATGGAGCAGAGTGTGTTTTCCCCTTCATATTTGAGGGCAATACATACAATGGCTGCACCACAGATGGTCGCTCTGATGGATACCGCTGGTGTTCTACGACAAAGAACTTTGACCAAGACAAGATGTACGGTTTCTGCCCCAGCCGAGGTAATTCACCCATGGGTAACCATGTCTCTTTGCCCATGATCTCCTTACAATACATGACCTCATTGCCTGTCTTCATGTCATCATCCCAGATACGGCGGTGATTGGGGGAAACTCCGAGGGAGAGCCCTGCCATTTTCCTTTCACCTTCTTAGACAAAACATACACTTCCTGCACCAGTGAAGGTCGCGCAGATGGCAAGCTGTGGTGCGCAACGACAAGCAGCTATGACAAAGACCAGAAATGGGGATTTTGTCCAGACAAAGGTAGGAGCACAATGTGACTCCACTGGCGCAATTTAGTGTTGAGAGGAACAACTTACATTCCCCATACAGCAGACTTAATTCATTTAACTGACCCTGTGAATTCATCTGTTGCATTTGTAGGATACAGTCTCTTCCTGGTTGCAGCTCATGAATTTGGTCATGCTCTTGGGCTGGATCACTCCAATATTCAAGATGCCCTGATGTACCCTATGTATAAATATGTTGAGACCTTCTCCCTACATGAGGATGATATTGAAGGCATTCAGTATCTCTATGGTATGTCATTGTACATGATTCTATAGAGAAAAAAGTTAGAAGAATCTATTCAGTCATCCATTCATCTCCATAGCGCAAAATGACTTTGTTTCAATTCCATATGTCTTTCTTTTTTAAAGGACCAAATCCTGACACCAAACCTCCAAAGCCCACAAGCACAGCGTCCCCACCTAGGCCTACCCCTGAGCCCAAACCCACACGGAAGCCCATTAAGACCACCACCAGCCCAACAACCTCACATCCTGTGAATCCCTCAGCAGACGCATGCCAGATGGAGATGTTTGACGCGATCACTGAGATTCAAGGGAAGCTCCACTTCTTCAAGGATGGGTAAGCTAAAAGTCTTTGTCCTCTTTCCCCCCTGTCATACTGCCTGTCAGCAGTTGTCATGGAATGGATGATATATTCATTCATTTTTTTTGTGCAGGCAATACTGGAAATTGTCTGGCAAATCCCACAAGGACCTCATGGGACCTTACCCAATGGCGGACATGTGGCCTGCTCTGCCTGCCGTTGTTGACACTGCTTTTGAGGATCACCTCACCAAGAAAGTCTACTTCTTCTCAGGTACCAGCTCTATCTGAACTCTCCTTTATCTATCTATCTATCTATCTATCTAT
>JASCQX010000193.1:518565-528951 GCA_030264415.1 Sardinella fimbriata
AAAGTTCTGTTGTGTCAAACCGCCCCCCCCCCCCCCCCCCACAAAAAAAAAAAAAAGTTACAGGCTATATTCTATGTTCCCAAAAAGGCAAACTCAATTGCACAATAATCTGAGGAATAACTCTTAACTCTTAATCTACAAATTTAACATCAGTGCTGCTTACAGAATGTTACAGTGAAAGTTTTGGGTTACCAAAATTTATAATGAAATCCCTTCATCTCAAATTAAGCATGTCAAGATGACTAATTTCTTCCAAATAAATATTTCTGCGTGGTTCCTCCACTATATTACAGCCTATCTAAAGGCAGTTTTTAGTCTGGTGAAATTAACTCTTTTACCAGATGTTTAAAAGCAAAGTCAGATGAATTGATGTTTAACGGATTCAAAGTTTCCATACATTTTCAATCGACATAAAACACTACCCTACAGCCTACAGTATAGTCTACATATATGACGAAGGAGCACTGATGTCAGCACATCTACCTATTTCCTGTCCGTTGTGTAAGTATAAAATTTGGACATAATCATAACAATAAACTGTGAGGGAAAACTGTTAAGATCGATGTAATGAGCTGATTACAAAAGATATGAGCAGCCAATATTCAATTTACTCAGGAGATATAGAGGAGATCTGGGAGAGGAAGCGGGGTTCAACAGAAATGAACTTTCCCATGTTGTCTCTGGACAGCAAGACGTGGAAGTGAGAATAGATGCCCTGATTTAACTGAGCCACCGAGAGCGCCTCAAACGGTCAGCCACTTCAGAGATATATTTCCGGCACACACTCCCGGGAAAAGTAAACACATAAAGAATAGAGTGTTGAGATGAGTGATGATGGCGTGCCCATTCAGACATCAGCAAAGAATAACTGTTTGGAGGAGACTAAGCAGTCTTATGCTCGCATTTCTGTGAGCCTAATAATCAGCCGTGCATGAAAGTTAACTGTCAGGCAGAACTGGCCTAGTTGAGTGAGATGGGAAAGGCATGCCAGTCAGGAGGCGAAACGTCAAATCAAGTATCCCTTGCCGGTGTCAATTGAGCTGAAATGACATTGAGTGGAGTTTCTAGCGCCACGTCATTGAACAGAGATAGTTTTCTCCTCGTTGAACAAATAGATAAAACAAAATGCGCATTTGGATGCATTGATGAGGACAAAATAAATACATCATATCAAGGAATATTAAGTGTTCTGTTCAACTTAAATATTCAGTTGATGAGATGGGTCGTCAATAACGTATGTGGGCCTTTTCACCTCATATCTCGTCACGACAGCAACTTAACAAGTTAAAAGAGAACACATGACAACTTTAACGATATACAATAATAAAAAGCGAAGTGTGCCAATGCGTAATTGTGCTCAAAAAAAGGTTTTGGAGATCAGTTAGCGATCCCCATTTATGAGATGTATGAGAAACGTTTGTTAATTACAACAGAAGTTCGTGGAGCATCATTGGCATAAACGTGATGCGATTTATTTTGTTCAAACAGAGTTTCCTATTAGATATTACATTTTAGAATTTGTTTTAAAGCTGACCATGACATATGTACAACCGTGGGAAAAAGTTTAGAAAATAACACGTAGGCCTACTTTGTGTTTCGCAAATTTTGCCGCTTCAGATTTCACTATGGTGACTGTAGATTCTGCGGAGTGCTCAGATGCATACTGCCAGTAATTCTTTTCAAAGATTACCATATAGGCATAAAACAATAAATCTATCTTTAAAAAATACTATATTGTAGCTGTATTATACTGTAGCTTTTACTGTGACACAGGTGATCATCTAATAACAGTTCAGTCTGAGAACATCAACACAGATGAAAAAGTGATATTTCTGCCGGCTTGAAATTATTCATGGTCATTGAGACTTAAAAAGGAAAAGGATTTCTATAAATTAAGTGCAGATTTGCCTAGAAGCATGTGTTTAGCAGTGATAGCAAAAACTACATATTATTCTCAAAACTTGGCCACGACTGTGCAAAATGAGCCTCTTTTGGTAAAATTAATAAAAATCGACTGGAATTACCATTACACAGTAAATGACACATTCATGATTCAAATAGTAATTTTGCATACATGATAGATTAATAAAATTACACCTAAATTAAGATTAAGTTGCTGATACTGATGGTAATCACATTTCTAACCCCAGGTTATAAAAAACCTTTTAAAGTTGAAGAATCAGCCCGACAGAAACAGTAAACAGAGTCCCTAATTGAATCTTCAATCAGACAGAGGAACATATTCAAAGCAACAAGACATTTGCAATTGGCAATTAGGAACGACCCTTTACTACAGTTCAAGACGAAAGTCGTTTGAGATTTTCTCTGTCTAAAAATACTAAATTCAATTTGAAGAAAACGTTGTAAACTGTAGGACCACTTATTCTGAACACATCATCTATTGCTTGAGTTTATGTGGCTTTGAGAGCATATAATAAGTGGCATACCTATATGGAAACCCAGCAACCCTTTAGGGCACTTCTTAACTTTTTTCAGCATAAGTGTCAACTTGAAGACAATGTTTCAAGAATTGTTCAAAGAATGATCCACTCTTGCCATAAACCTCATACTTTCAACCACCGGGAAGGAGTAACCTATGGGTTTATTCTGCATTGGCTATAGTAGTATTTTGAAGGTCCAAATTATTAATACCTTAATTCTCACAATGTGCATGATTATGATTTCAAATGGACAGCTAATCGGCTATGTCTCAAACACATACTTGAACCCCCACTCATGGGGCAAAGAGCTGTAGTCTCCCTTTCATTTCAAAGCTCCTCTCCCACCAGCACCCACCATCAGACAAAACAGGAAAAGGAGCCTGTCTTTGAAGACCCAAGAAGCTGTGGTGCCCCTGATGTTTACAAGATATCAAAGTGTGAAATTCTGCTGTCCTTCTCTGCTGACTGCTTGAGAGCATAGAAAAAACTAGGGGCTTGGAACACCATGGCACACAGATCCTCAATGTCTGCTCTCCTTTTTAACGAAAAATGTGGATACTATTGTTCCGCCAAGCGGCTAGAGAACAAAATCATGACATAGTATGTTTCCATTTCTGCTAGCATAGAACTTTTGTGTTTGTCTTTCAATTAGCCAACTGAGGTGCATTTAATCCAACCTCCTTCTCTACACTCCCTACCAATTTCGCATGAAAATTTTTATTTTGCGAGAAAATGTTTTGTTATTTTCTTTCTTTAATTTGTAATGCTTTCATTTGTGGCATTATTCAGATAAGTGTTCCACAAGAGGCCAAAATAGGCCTGTTGGTAGTCCTAGTCATCCAGAACTCTTCTCTGAGACTCTTTCAGTCTGTAATCCAAGACCACAGGAAGTTCTTGTTTGTTGTAAGGCCATGTCATAAGTTCTTTTTCAAAACACTGACTGCCATTTTTCTATGCTGATCAACTAGAGAGATGAAGGATAGCCATCTTTGGCAGTAACATGAAACACTCCATTGTATATTTTAAAGGATATTGATATCACAAAGTTCTTATCAAAATGTCTATTAGGTTTAATGTAGGTTTATATACAGCAATAAATAAAGTGTAGATGCTAACCATCTGATGCTACAGACCCCCAGGGCATCCTGCTTCATCATTTCTAAAACCCATTCATAATCAGTTTAAGGCCATTTTATTGATGAATTATCTGGACTTAAATAAGATTTAAGATATTCCCTTTGGATGTTGGTAGCCCTGTTATCCTGTTTAAACACCAAACCACAAACCACTTACTCTTGTCTATTACATTTTTTAATGTATTTGCTATTACAGTTACCACATCTCTCAGATGTCTTATTCATACTCAAATGTAAGAGTTGTGTTGCCATCTTAATTTAATAAAGTCTAATAGAGTTATCCATGTGCTACATCAAGAATTTGTTTGTTATGCTCATATTAGATTTTCTATCGCCTAGCTTTTTCTATGATGTATATGCTCTTGTAAAAACTGTAGGCCTATGATTACTGGAAAATGAGGATAGAGCATAAAGCACCTAAGCACCTATGAAACTTTTCTGATTTGATTTAAGTGAATGGGCATGTGTTGGTCTTAAATCTAGAAGCCAAATGTACATCTCCTCCAGCTTTTGAAAAAAATAAATTTGAAACTGCACTGCAGCAACTGGTTATAGCTGATCTCAGAGTTTAGAGAGCATAGGTTATTACAAATATAAATGAAGTAAATATAAATAAATATACATGTAGGTTACCATTGGCCAAGAAAAAAAAGTTAGGTAAATTAAACTAAAATATCATGCATCCAATCAATATAATCTTACAGTCTTTCTGTTGCCTAAATACAACACAGTCTTGAACATTTATGCCACATAGATGTGTGCCATTTCATTTTGCAGACCAATGTCCCTGTTTTGACCTCTTCTTGGGTCAATCATACGTAAAAAAAAGTGGTCAGATCTGTCCTTCATGTGGTTGGCAACGGCTAAAGTGATGTCACACACAACATTGTTCTTTTTTATATTTTATTACTATTATTATTGTTGTTATTGTTATTATTATTACTATTATTATCATTATTGTGACAAGTTATGCTGTCAAAGGCTACATAATTATTCAGCATAGAACTTCAATTAGCCTAATGACTTTGACTGTAAAATGTCTAATTAATTCGTGAATTTATGTCTGCCTTACCTTCTGAATTATTTTCATAAAATGAGGCCTTTCCACTTAAAGATATGCTTTTTTGATCCTGATTGATATTTTCCAGATATTTGTTGTGCTTTCCCGGCGATGCCCGTGCGTTCGAGCCTGCAACGCCGTGCGTAAAGTCCGTGGAGTCATCAGGGAAACGTCCGACATTTGGTGAATTGTAAAAGTCGCCCCGCAAACCGAGCCGATGTGGGTGAGGAAGGTGCGGAACTTTCTGGAGCTCATCGCAGGGGAAGAAAGAGCCGGAACTATGCTCCAAACTAGGTGAATTTTCTGGCGTTGTCCTGTTTGGCTGAGAGGAAAAAGACAAACAACCCTCCGTTTCCATGGCCCTGTCCGGCGAGCCTTTCGAGGACTAGGGCGCTATTAACAGTGAAAACGTTTGTGTGTGAATGGAGAGAGAGAGTGATTTTTTCCTTCTCCATTTCAAGTGGGTGGGATTTAGAAGATCAGAAACAAAGACCCGTGAAACAGGGGGGACCAAGACAGCAGTCTGATTTAATCCGCCAAGAATTCAATCACGTGTGGTTCCTGTCATTCCAATTAACCATTTAATTCCTTCTTTGGTGTAGAAACTAAAACAGAACGTTGTGATGGGCGGGGTGCCAGAAAAAGCCAAGTGTTAAGTCTGTCACAATATCATTCATACGACCAACTGATGTCCGACAAAAAAGTTGAAAACGGGTCACTTGATCGATTAAACTTGGTGCACCCACTTCTAGGCCCTATCTGAGATTTTACGCATAGAGAGAGGGGGCGGGGGTCTGAGGTATTCTGATTATATTTTAATATGTTTTATTACCAAGGGTGATGATTTGAATACCTTTAAAGAATACTCAGAAGTTGTGGTTTTAAAGTCTTCGCTTGCACCCAAACAGAATGTTTACCTTAAACTTTAGTGTAATGTCCTAAATATATGGTATATATAAGGGTATGCCCGCAAGTGATAAAGGGGTCCGAACTCGCCATTTTTGTTGGTTTATTTTGATAGACTTAAATGAAAATACGCTACTCCCCATCACAGATTAATTTAGTCACAAATCGAAAATCATATAGGTCTCCCTTAATTGTAAATTCTTTAGTCAGCACGGACTGATCCAAGAAATCAGAGAGAAATAGAATGCCCAAATCAATCGAAATTAGCAATTAGCCTACACTATAAATATTTAAGTGCCTCAATAGGTTACCCTACTAACTGACGCATATCGATTAAGCAAAGAGTAGTTGAAGGTGGACCATTTTTGGAATCATGTCTTTTCTGTGTATCTAGGCCTAATCCATTATGAATGTAGATTCTATCAGTCTGTCATTAAGCATTGAAATTCAGTATTGCCCTATGACAGACCTCCGCGTTTGCGCTTGTCAGGTATGCGAGGTAAACGCTGCGCATCTAGGCTAGCCTACTGTAACATTCAAACATGCTGCGCGTATTCTGTGGACATAATTTCTAAACATGTAGGCTACACTGTTCAGATTAAGTTTGGCATTTAGATTGACGGGAATAATAATTGTAGGGCTCACATCACAATTCTTTGTCTTGATCTACCTTAATGATACATAGGGCTATGCAAGCGAAATAAAATAAACGCATAGCCTTTGCGCAACCAAAGCAATATTTCACCATAAAAATAGGCTGTAGTCTAATTTAATTTATAGGTTAAATTACTTGCTATTATGACATGCTATTTATGATATTTTCCATGGCAATTCCGGAGGCCTTGCTAAGGTAAAGTGTGTTTTCTCAAGTGAAAATAGAGTAGGTGAGTTTAAATGTAAAGCAAAATAATGGGCCTACATCAGGTGTATTTATTCTGAATATATCGATGATTAAATTCCGTGACTTAATATGGTGTATTATTATTATTATTATTATTATTATTATTATTATT
The DNA here is from genome assembly GCA_030264415.1 of Sardinella fimbriata. NCBI lineage: Eukaryota > Metazoa > Chordata > Actinopteri > Clupeiformes > Clupeidae > Sardinella > Sardinella fimbriata. Next base: position 525,122 of record JASCQX010000193.1, read on the forward strand.
ATTATTATTATTATTACTATATCTTAATCCTATTACTTCAAGGCTGAATGTGAGGAAATCATTCAGCTCTATAGTCACCTTTGGCACAGCCACTCGCAATTTCGCAAAGTTTACCTGTAATTCGGTAGCCTATAACAGTTTAGGCTATGAACAACCAAAATGCGCAATATCTTCAGTGGCCTCAGTAGCTAACAACATAATGCTAGGCTATATGATTCCGTGTTTGGAAAATTGCTGATTGTTTAAATGTTTAGCCGCTTGGTCAGAAAAAAAGTCAGTAAGCAATGCATGTGCTGCGCTCACGTAGGAAAATGAGAATTAGGCCTAACCCTCCGGTTTTAAATTCTGAAAATGCAAAACAGTAAGATTTGCATTGGATATACTGTATGCATGTCACCATAACAGAAGTCTGACTTATTATTGCCTGTATCTCACTATCGAATTCGTGTGTATTTACTTCAAATCATCTCTATTAAAAACTATACCTCCTCCATCCCCCGGACACGCAAACCCGGTGTTACACCTCTGACCACCTAGACCCTATCTCCAGTTTAAATCATGGGACATAATCACATGCAGTGTGGCATAGTCATATCCTGTCTATGCTTTAGACGATTTATACAACCATACAGCTAATCTTTCGCATGGCAATCACTGAGTGATTAATTGTGACAGATATCAATGTATACGCAGCAAATTATATGAATATATAGTCAAATGCATGCATAACACCAGAGTTACCACTTGTAAATCCCTATTGCTGACAAAGGGAACACACAGTTAACAGGCCCTTTAGCCTAAAATACTGACTTAAAAACACATGTTACACAGACTCCATGGTTTACAAAGAGAGAAGGAGAAAAAAAAACTAACCTTAACATGAAAGCTTTAGCATTAAAGGGAACTGTAAATTGTTGATATTTATATTGCAACTCCAATCTTTATGAGCCATCTCTAAACAAAAAGCTCTCACAGACTTCATATTCTACCATTGGTTTCTGAGGATGTTTCATCGTCTTCTTGGCTACCTTCTAGGCCACATGGAGCCAAACTGATGGACAAGTGTGTAAACATAAGGTCCATTTGCAGCAGGGGGAGGACATAAGCACCATTTTATTCAGGGATGTGTTCCTAAAGCACAGACTCTCACGAATATGGAGGGAGTCCCTTCAACTTATACTTGTAAATAACATGACATGCATTCTGAGGGGGGAAACTCAAAAGTCAGTCCCATAACAAGGTGTCACTCAACTTGAAGACTGTAATCGAGGCTTCTAAATGGCCTCAAAGTTAAGCACCAGCTCCTACACCACTTTATGTAATTGAAACCTGATCCCTACTTGCAGTAATACTTGCCTCAAGTTTGAGTGAAAATGACTGATTTACTCTGTCATTTTAAAGTACGAAGATTATAGGGTGGTTGCACTTGATTTACGCTGTTGCAAAATATGACTTTATAATTTGGAAACCTCTGAATTGTAGCATCTCATAAACACATTTTCATTTGCATAGCTTAAATAAAGAGGCATTCTATAAACATGATAAAGCAAGAAACTCAACAGTCCTTAGGCTAGCCAAATTCAAAACTCATTTTACTACTGATTCTTCTATGAGGCAAATTTAAACCACTAAACATCTGTGAACTACAAAAAGAGAAAACAAACCCAACCACTCATATTGTAAAAAAATAAAAAAAAAATCATTTAGTTTTATGCTTGTTAGTAAATTTTCAAGGCCCTAGATTGTTTGGCCAGTGCCACAGCCCTAAACCCCATCCTCACATGTTTCAACACTAAGGCCTTGCTCCATTAGAGAAGGTCCAAGCCAGCATCTCACAGTGGAGAGAATAAATCCTGACATTCATTACACCGTGGCCCCGAATGGAGCCATCGGGAGCACCCTGGCCTCTAATGAGACAGTGGTACCTTTTCAGCATGGCTCTCTAATTAAAAAGACATGACCGCTTCCCAAAGTTGAAATAGTCAGGCCGCTGGAAGATTGTGGTGGCATGCTTCCTGACACATAACTCAATTAATGAGCAACATGACTTCAATTAGCCTGTCCTGGGACCACAGAGAACATGGAAGCCACAGAGACTTTGCTAACACACTCTCTCTCTCTCTCTCTCTCTCTCTCTCTCCCTCACACACACACACACACATACACACACACTCTCTCTCTCTCTTTCTGTATGTGTCAGGTAGCTGACAGTTTGATTCAGCCTTGAAACCTGGAACAAATTTACCTACAAACTTCATTATCCAATTCCTTCTCCCAAGCTCAACTGTTGCTTTTATGCATCTTGTGAATGCAACATGAGTAAATAAATATGTCCTGGCATGTGTCTGTCATTTCCTCACAGTGGGGTTAAAAGTCAGCGATCATTTACACTTGACAGACTAGGAATAAACACCAGTAATAATTTGTGCTGAAATTGTGCACAAAAATGTATTCTCATTCACCGATTCATATTTCATTCTGGTGTCACGATGGTGTCACATCGAAGAGCATACATTACTATGGTTCTCCTACCTCCTCCTACCTAGAAAGTGTAAGTCAAAGACTAAAATTGCACAAACATTAAAAGAAAGCCCAAACACACCCTATTGGACAACAAGCCCCTCTTGCAGATGGCACCAGTCGTGGCCTGGCTGCTAGACAGGGTTAACTAGCTGAAGTCCCGTGAAGAGAATTTCTCCCCTTTGCCTCAAGCAAAGGCACTCCCTTGAAATCAAAAACCCAGCAGAGTAAATTCCTTCCAGAATATGGGTAGGAGGGGAAATGTCAGCACTCCGATATTCCGGCTGCCTTAGGTACAGCCATTTTTTAATGAGCTGCACGTACACAGAGTTGGATGGGGACCCCTTGAGGTACAGTATTCCCAAGATGAGGCATCCTGTGAGTCAATGCACACACCTGTTTTGATGCACTGCTTTTCCAAAAATGAGCATCAACACTCGGTAGATTGTAACTAAGCCCAGATCAGGCGAGTTGCCTTCTTCTCCAGAGAGAGATTTATGGTCGAGACAAGCTCACTACCGAAGCCCCACTCTGCTTGTGAAGCTGCTGGCACAGGGACCTCAGCGCGTGCACGGTAATGTTTCACCCTGGAATATATAATCTGACTCAGGATTTAGGGGGATTCATAATTCTCCCTGATAAAAACCACAGCTAAATCTATGGATTTCCAGTAAGTCATCAGACGGAGAGTGGGGAGGAGGGAGAGAGGGAGAGTATGTGTGTATATGTGTGTGTGTGTGTGTGTGTGTGTGTGTGTGAGTTGGGAGGGGGGGGTTCTGTGGCCACTCCATGTTTCCTGAACCTGGGGCTTCTGAACCTGTCCCTGGCATGACCCCACACAGGAAATCAGTCCAGTGTGTGGCGAGTCGCAGGCCTCCCCACCCGCCTCCTGGCTGTGGGCACAGACGGCCCGAGAGAAGACTGACCCCTCCGAGCTCCAGTCCCCCTCCCCCCTCCCCCCATCCCCATCCCCATCCCGAACCCCACTCCCACGCGGTGGCCCCAGGCAATGGATACTAACTCCCTCACATCCTCTTTCTCACTCTCTTACTCAGTCCTCAAAAACACCATGCCCACGGGGGCTGGTACTGAAGTGCCGAGGGGTGCCAAGTCTGGACGACTCCATCCACTCTACTAAGCTGGCACAAACACATTCCAACTATACCACTGCAAAGTGTCACTCGTCGAATCCACACTTGTGGCTTGATTATGCCTCCGATTCACATCGGCAGTGCTGACAACCGTAATTGACAAAGACACAAAAGAAAGTCCTGACCCCGTTTGCGGACCACCACTTGGGTGATCCCCCG
>JASCQX010000193.1:592412-606572 GCA_030264415.1 Sardinella fimbriata
GGAAACTGATAATATGCACAGAATCTTTATGAACATCTTACTCTTCCTGTGTAGAATGCCAGTGAGTGAAGAATTGTTATCACATTACTTGAACATCTTGTCACTGAATTCTGAATGTTGTATTGAGCTCTATCTGTGTATTATCCACATATTACTCTCACTCACACAATGCTCTGCACACACACACGCACACTGAAAGTGCTGCCCTGATATGAACTCTTTAGAGCGCTTCATCACTACAGTACAGTAATGCAAACACTTCTTTCAATTGAATGTTGTGTCCCTCATTTTGATACATTAAAATGTCAAGCATCCCTAATCCAACATGCAACAGCCTTTTGTTCTGATATATAAACTGAATGATTCCAATTAAACCTTTGAAATTTGGAAAATACAACAGCACGTTGGTGTGCCAGAATTATTTGCATTCATTTCCAAAGCATTTTAAGGTGAGATGTTGCTATTTCATGCTCAGTGGCTAGTGAAACAACGGCGCAGAGGAAAACAACTGTAACTGCAATGTGAGGCGACTGGCACTTATTAAAGTCTAGTACATCACACATCTTCCCTGCATCTTGCATCCCTACCATGTGCCCCTATTATACTGTTATCAACAGTGGCAAAGCTATCAGACTTGTTCAGCTGTCGCCTACAACTCTCCCTGTTGAATGCTGCAAATGGTTACATTTTAAGGTTTCACAAAACCTTTAAAGCTGATTGTCACCTTGAAGAAAATGCATGGGCTAAAGAAAAATAAAGTAAAAATAAAGTAAAAATGTAATTGACTCTATATGATTCCACTGAATTCGATCTCAATGGCTTTGGGCCTGGAAGCTTGTCTTTGAGTGATCCCATCATAGACCATGTGAGCAAACCCAGCCTCTGCTGCACTTACACATGATCTCTGGAGATGGCCTGAGCCCCTTCCACTCTTAGAGCAATTCACCGAATGCCCATCTAAATTAATTAAGGCAAGACAAACCCATCAGGTGAGAGAGAGAGGTGATTGACTGAGAGGCAGTGGGGCAATTAGTCTTGTATGGTGTGAGGACACTGCTAGATCGCGAGACTAATCTATAGCACAAACACATCGTCTGCCCCTCCGTTTTCTGCACAGTGGACTGTGCAGAGGGGTGTCGGGGATGTGTGAGGGAAGAGCAACAAAAAAATGAGAGAGCGAGCTTGTATGATTTAGAGATGAAAAAAAAGAGACAGAAATATGACAAATTAAGGAGAAGAGCAAGATTTCTATTTTGTGTGAGTGGTGTGCCAAACCAAAAAAAAAAAAAGAATGAAAATTATTTTTTTTTTACACAGTGGCTATTTAGCAGTGGAACATATCAGCACCATATAGCTATCCTCAGATCAGTTTCACAATAACTGATAGCAATATGACTTGCAATGGTAAAATCTTTGAAAAAAATGCTATTTACTGGCAAGCTCTGATCCTTTTACATGATGTCACTATAATGAGAAAAGACAGACTCAAATAAAAATGATGCAATCCCAGAGGAAATGTCTGTTCCTGCCTGAGAGCCACATCAGGCGATGTTTTGCTTGCATTACACCACCACAGAAAAATATAGATTCATGAATGCAACATGGCCACCAGCTCTCTTTGAACTTCAGCATAGAGGCCTTTCTGTAGGAAGATGAGAACTGCACAAGACTGTCTGATATAAAAATCCAGGTATACTGTAGATGTGTGCTTGGTGACTTCATGGTCTGCAGTCATATTTGTGTGCATATGCAGAATAATGGCACATGCCTTGTATTGATTTTATGTGGATGGGGTATTTGTTGATGTAGGCCTATGGTGACTGGCCTGCAGAACACCTGTGGATTGTCTTCTGCCATAGCACCTTCACAGATTACATGTGAGCTCTCTCTCTCTCTCTCTCTCTCTCTCTCTCTCTCTCATACACTAAATGCACACTCACATTTACCTTTCAAAACTGATAAGTGTGTCACACTGTAATGGGATTTTTGAACCACAGTTCCAACCGTACTCACTTTTTCCAGTGCATAGACCTTACTGTCTACCTTCAGCTTTTCATTATGGATAAGGGCAGTTACAATAGCCTACTATTTACATGTACAGTAACCATGTGGACGGAGATGGTTCTTGTGAGTACTGTGAGGGACTGGCATATAACTACGCATTGGAAAGTTGCCGTCTTTAGTTACAATAAACAGGTACACTTACCCTTGCGGCCTGAGAAGAATAGGGGTCATCGAAAAGTGCCCATATTCTGGGTTGCCAAACCTCGCAGCACCCTCTGGAGCGATCAGGACAGTCCTCGATTCCGAAGCGTCTAGCCAATTCTCTGTCATCTTCGTTGTCGTCTGGTTCAGGGGGTTCGAATATTTCTAGAGCTTCTTCTGCATCCCTGTGCTGACGATATGTCATCCAGCAACAAGGTTCTACGTCTGTTTCATCGATGCCCCAAAATGCTAACTCCTCTTCAAACAAGGGGCCACATACATCTGCTGGACAATGAAGCTTTCCAGTCCTATAATAATTCAATACGTAGGAAAAAATGCCTGGATGTCGGTCAAAAAAGAACTCATTTGTAGAATGCCTCTGTCCTGTGCCACCTTCCGAGTTCACCTGGGGGTCTGGGTCTGCCAGCCATGCCAGACGGGTGCCTGGCAAGGTCCTAAGGGTGCTCTTGTAGGTTTCGTGACGCGTACCACCAACGTTTATGATGATCTTGTCCGAGTCTTCCCCCCTGGCCATCTCTTCCTTTAGACATGTTTTAGACGGAGGTTTGTTGCCTGACTTGCGCCCACGATAAGACGAAACACACACCGAGCTAATCATAGATTTCGTTGGATGGGGTGCCCAGAGAAAGTGTCTTCAAAAGTTATTGTCAAAACTAGTGTTTCTGTCAATATTTTAGTCCATAGAAACGTCCTCTAATTGGATAGATATATTACTCCTCTTTGTCCTCTCATTGTTGACGCTTAAAATACATGTTAGCCAACAGCACTGATCTGGCCTTAAAAACCACCTGTTATTTGGGGTGTCTGTCAGGCGTGCCACGCCACTAAAACTACAAATGCAAAATTCAATCTTGTTTAAATAATCAATCATTCAACAGTCAGTATACTTGTAAAATTTCGACTTTGACCATCCAACTCAACAAATGAAGATATTTCAGTGTTGTTTCTCTTCTCTGATGATATTTGCACGAACATCAGCAGCTGGAGTTGACGGATCCGTTGAGCCGTGGAGCAACAGGCGGAACTGTCAAATGCTCGATCTTTTCAGAATTGAAATTCGTCGTTAGGGTTTAGTGTTTTTGCTCTCTGTCCACAGAAAAGTGAACATCAGCAACCTATGTTTAAAAACTGCTGACAGACTCTCACCTGCACTTTCATGATCCTTCCCCAAAAGCGTATTCTCCTGAATAAAATAACTCAAAAATATTCCGTGAATTTTATAAAGCTAAAGAGATGTTGAAAGAAAGAATGCATTTGTTGCTCAGCAAAAATATCTGTTGCTTCTCCACTAAAAGTATCCTCCCTCGCCGTGGTCAGACGATCCAACTGAGGGAGATGGTTTGTGCATCAGCAGAGACAAATTAACTCCTTGTTCGCTGCGACAGCTTAATTGATGGGGGTGCGCGCGCTGAATGTTGTTTCCCCATCCAAAGAAGACCTAACCTCTTATTTTAATAGCCTGTATTTGCTTGTGAGCGGCTCCCTCTGCAAAGCCATATTCGGCAGTGAAAGAAGAAAAACGTGCAATTTCGTGAAATATTGGACATTGCCGTCTTGTGCACTGACAGGGTGCACAGACAAGCTCATCCTCACTGAGGGAGAAACATGTGAGGAAGCACCTTGCTTCCCTTACCACAGAAATGTTCTGTTGAACTAGACCTTTTGACTTTTAAAGCAATAGAGTTATAGCCGGCTTGGAGTCACCGAAGCATTAACGCATCACCATGCCATCTCGAAATGCACCTGACTCTCATTAAGGTTTTCATTAGCTCATGGATATTGATTGCTATTAAAATTGTATAGGGTGGAGATTGGAAATGAGAAATGGGATATGATAGTCTCAAGACTGACAGTCTGAAAGAGGCCAGGAAGACGAGCTGATTTTTTTTCTTAAGTTACATTAATGCAGTGATGGGTAATGATCAGTCAGGCCCACAAAAGGCGGGTAGAGAGACGCACTGACTGTGGCAAACATAAAGTTCGTTTAGGTGATGGGAACTTATAGCCAAGCAAACTAGCAAACATTTTCATTCCAACAGAAAAGCGATGCCATGGTAGGTAAAAGTCAAAGGCAAAAAGATAAAAGTAAAGTGATTATGCTGAAGTATATTCCGTTTTACTCGCTTGACATATGTTGCCACCTAGTGTGCATGTGGAGAGACTCAATGGGTGGATACGGATAATAATATAATGCAATAGGTGAATAGGCTATAGATCTACTTATTTTCCGCTCGTCATTCACCCAGGCAATACAGTTAATATAATATTGGGCCACAAACTGAACTGAGGTTTTTAGTCATGATCACGTGTCCGGAAAATAGGCTACAAGAAACAGATAATATTTTTTCCCATTTTTTTATTAATCAATTATACCGAGTGGAGTGCCTAAATTATCATACATACTGGCATAGTGTTAGGCTATCCTGTGTGTAAACATGCCGTTAAATGTAATATCTAGGCCTACGACTGTATTTTAACCTACTAACACATCTAAAAATATTGACTCTCTTAACATTATTATCAGTGAGCCTATACTTGGCTTTTAAGATTCTCTATCAGTGTTATTAGGATATTCTCAACAGTTGAGGGTAATTCATTCTTTTTAAAAAGCAGTTTTCTACATTAACAGTCAGAGACATAAGTACTGCCTGTTTGAGACAAAAATACCAAAGTGGTTTCCCACAACACCTTTTGGAAGTACTTAAGGCTCAGAGTAATCCCTTGCAAAGGATTTACCATCTTATTTAAGCCAGTTTCTCTTCTGGTTAAGATAAAGCATAGCCTGACAAGCCAGACTATAACATCAAAACGTAGGCCTACAGTATAGTCTGGCTATAACCAATAGACCACCAATTCAAGCGGCGGAATCAATGTAGGCCTATGTGTATTATTATGTGCCACTCTCTACAAAGATAGGCCCTATGGTTCATTTCTAGACATAGCAAAATCCAAGACAAGTCTCTTTATGTGACAGCAGCAGCACTATCTTCTTGCCGCCATAATTTGACTAGTTCAATCCACTTCCTCAATGGTGGGGCCTTGGGTTTCAGCCTGAGCTCCACAGCCTCCTCCCTGGTACAGTCTGGAGATGACTGGATTGCAGACTTTCTCCAGTTCCTTCAGATGGTGCTCATACTCTTCTTTCTCGGCCATCTGGTTATTGTCCAGCCAGGAAATGGCTTCTTTACACTTCTCAATGACTTTATTCTTCTCTTCGTCACTAATTTTCCCTTGCATCTTCTCATCCAGTATGCTGCTCTTCATGTTGAAGGCATAGGACTCTAGGGAATTCTTGGCACCAATTCGTTCTCTCTGCCGCTCATCATCAGCCTTGTACTTGTCAGCTTCTTGAACCATCCTGTCAATTTCATCCTTGCTCAACCGCCCCTTATCGTTGGTGATTGTGATCTTGCTCTCTTTGCCAGTGCTCTTGTCAGAAGCCGAGACGTTCAGGATGCCATTGGCATCAATGTCAAAGGTGACCTCAATCTGAGGAACTCCACGAGGTGCAGGTGGGATTCCAAGGAGTTCAAACTTTCCTAAGAGGTTATTGTCTTTGGTCATGGCTCTTTCCCCCTCATACACTTGAATCAGCACACCAGGCTGGTTGTCTGAATACGTTGAGAATACCTGTGTCTGTTTTGATGGGATGGTGGTGTTGCGTTTGACCAGTGGTGCCATGACTCCCCCAACCGTCTCAATACCCAAAGACAGTGGAGTCACATCCAGCAGCAGTAAGTCTTGGACATTCTCTGAAGTATCGCCCATGAGGATTGCAGCCTGTACAGCTGCTCCATAGGCCACCGCCTCATCTGGATTGATACTTTTATTCAAATCTCTACCATTGAAGAAATCCTGCAGGAGTTTTTGAATTTTAGGGATCCGCGTCGAGCCGCCAACAAGCACAATGTCATGGATTTGGCTCTTGTCCATTTTGGCATCCCCGAGGGCTTTTTCGACGGGTTCTAATGTTCCCCTGAAGAGTTCTGAGTTCAGCTCTTCAAACCGTGCCCTAGTAATGGATGTGTAGAAGTCGATCCCCTCAAAGAAAGAGTCGATCTCGATGCTTGCCTGGGTGCTGGAAGACAGGGTTCTCTTTGCCCTCTCGCTTGCTGTGCGCAGTCTCCTCAGAGCCCTCTTGTTCTGACTTATGTCCTTCTTGGTTTTCCTTTTGAACTCGTCGACAAAGTGCTTGACCATGCGATTGTCAAAGTCCTCCCCGCCAAGGTGTGTGTCTCCTGCTGTTGCTTTCACCTCAAAGATTCCATCTTCTATCGTCAGAACTGACACATCAAAGGTACCCCCACCGAGGTCAAAGATCAATACATTGCGTTCCCCTTTGTTCCCTTTATCGAGACCATAGGCAATGGCTGCTGCTGTAGGTTCATTGATGATTCTTAAAACATTTAGTCCAGCGATGATGCCTGCGTCCTTGGTTGCCTGTCGCTGGGAGTCATTAAAGTAGGCTGGGACTGTGATAACAGCATTATTCACCTTCCGTCCCAAGAAGGCCTCGGAAACCTCTCTCATTTTGACCAGCACCATGGAGGAGATCTCCTCCGGATAGAAGGTTTTATTTTCTCCCTTGTACTCGACTTGTACTTTGGGTTTCCCACCATCACTCAACACCTTGAAGGGCCAGAGTTTCATATCAGACTGGACAATAGGGTCGTCAAACTTTCTGCCAATAAGCCGTTTGGCATCAAATATAGTATTGTTGGGGTTCATGGCAACTTGGTTTTTGGCAGCATCTCCAATAAGTCTCTCTGTGTCTGTAAAGGCCACATAGCTGGGTGTTGTTCTGTTCCCCTGGTCATTGGCAATGATTTCAACTTTACCATGCTGAAATACCCCTACACATGAGTAGGTTGTTCCCAGATCAATTCCAATCGATACTCCATTAGTAGTAGACATTTTAGATCACCTAAAATTAAAATTAGTACGAAATTAATATATTTCAAACCAGCCATAAAAAACCCACATTCACATGCTTATGTTTTCATTTTATCATATATTTACAAAATAATATGCTGAAAAGTATATTGTACATTCAAATGTAACTAAAACTTAGTTGGTGTCCTTTACTTGTAATGGCTTTGGATAAAATCTAAAGTTCCAACAGACTAGTTCCTTCGCCATCATCATCACTTGCAGTCAAAGAGCAGAAATACTATACTATAAAATGTTACTCACAAATGATCCCCACTGATGTCTTCTTCTACATGTGCTGTACACTGGTTTGGTACCTTTGCCTTTTCAATATGTGAGCAGGGACAGCTCAGTTATATAGCAAGACTACTTGACTGTGTTCCTTCTAGACTACTCCATACTGTGACGACAGCGTAAATTTAGAAGCTGGCGGATATGACTTGAATGTTCTCGTGGTGGAGAGTTCTTGAACTTACCAATGCTGTCAACATTGGCGCTATGACAGTCAGCTGTTGCTCTGAAGAGAAGGCAGCCAGCCAAGACCATAGTGAGTGGATATCAGTATCTACCTTGTTATTTCTGAATTGAGTGGAATGTATTATATAGTGCCTTTAAAATGCCTTTGCATTTTTACTTATTTACTTGTATTCACTGTGCATGTCTCGTCAGTATAGGCTATACTGATTTACCTGTGGTGAACACGGTCATTTGCCCTCACAATCACCCTCACAATTTTATGTAGACTGTATAGTAAATGGGGAACAAAATAGGACATGACTTACTGTAGAGTGGCATAACTTTATTTGTGATGCAAATATTTGCACTAAAACAGCAATCAAGTCGATACATTTTAAATACAACACATAGGCTGCGGGTCAAGTTACACAGTGAGAACAAAATTATTGGCCATAGGAAACACCAGAGGTGTCCAGATGCATATCTTACTTATCAAGAAAATCAACGCTAACGTTAACGCTTTCCCAGGTTGAAATTCACAGTGATGTTTCTTTCAAGCCAACTGGCATTTTTGTACATAGTGTACATAGACAAAAGAGGACTTGTTAAAGGGTCAAGGAAGAGGAGTGGTAGAGTGTAACAGCATTCTGTCATGGGTTATTTATGTACATGAAACACCAAAATAACATGTAAAAATATTTATGAGTTATCAGCCAGTTTTCATATATACGTACGCTCAACATGTTACAGGTCACACAGCTAGTGAAATGGGTTAGATGGATATTAAATACTGAAATAAGTGCCATGCTATGTTTGCTTCTGTGATTTCCATAGGTTTTGTACAGAGGAGTTGAGGCATTTTGGTCTGGTGACAAAGTGCCTTGGAAGGCACACCTGCTATATAACAAGAACCAAAATCGATACTTATGACCATGTGTCATTTCCTCCAAATAAGGCAAATGGAAAACGTAATAGTTACATAACTCATGATGCAGTGCAGAAATATGGAGTGTTTATGGCAGAATGTGAAGCGTGGTCAGTGATGAGAGTGTTGTGATATCCAGCTATAGAGAACCTTCCAGGTCCAGGGGAATAATATTACATCTAGATCAGTGCTCCATGCACTCCTGAGCTGAGTAAAGCTTACGGAAATAGCGCCACTTGTCTCTAAAATAGAAGCTAGAATAGAAATAATATCAGTAGAAATGATTGTATCCACTATACATTTTCATTTTACACATGTAACACAGAAGAACAGCTTAACATTCTAATACATATAGACAGGGGGATCTTCGGTGCATTAAATGTTATTGATTAGGTTTCCTAATTAAGAATTCATTATCTAGATAATTGAAATCCATTTTTTTTTGCAACACATTCATCAGAACAAATTAAATCACAAACAGAATACATTCTGTTCCAATCGTGTGGCCAGGATTTGGCACTGTTTTGAATAATTCTGTAAATGGACTATGATCAATAAGTACTCATTTGATTAAAAAAAAAATCAACCATAGAAAACATATTAAGACATGATTTAAGACATATTTTATGACTGGAGGATTAAGGAAGTATTATTGGTCACAATACCTATAGGTATAATTGAATATATAGTACCTTAAATATAGAAATGTTGACTAATAGATTTGACTTGATTAAAATTATATTCATAAAAAAGTTACTTCAGAACTTTGAAGACTACTGATTTCCTCTTGCATGTCTGACATTCCCTCTTGTTAATATCTGTAATTATGAAAATAAAATTTTATGAGTACATCTGAATGCAAGCAATTCTGACAGCTATCGGAATACAGTAAGTGTCCTTCATATTCACTGAAACACATGTACATCCCAAAGTTAGCCTCAATGGAATGTTTGACATTGGGGCACATGGCTTCCATATCACCAGTAGGGGGGAGTAGACGCCAGGTTTGGTGTTTTGTTAGCTAAACAACTGTTCACAGTATCCACAACATTGTTTGGTCACCAGCAAAGAGCAAACTAAGGGTACTGGATTGTTTTGAGAATTTGACTTGTAACAGGCATTAATACCTGTAGTAATTGGGCTTGAATGGCCCATTCTTATTCAGACCCATGTACTTTGCCTGCTCATCTGACAACTCCGTCAGGTGGGCATCGAAGTTGGGAAGGTGCAAGCTGGCCACATATTCATCTGAAAGACACACAAATGTATCTTCATTATATATTTTCAAAAGACATGATGAAAATAATGAGGTTGTTTTAAAGCAAGTCTTACCCATCTTTTTGGGCAGCAGATAGACATCTTGTTTGTAGCGGCCCTCCGGAGCATTGTACAGCTCTATCAGAGCCAAAGCCTTCAGGGACCCAGAGATAAAAATACATCTCAGAAAAAAACACAGACTCCAACAGAATAATCTGTTGTCTTTTCCCATAGGAAAAAAATTCTACTTCTCAAATATGAATCCTTGATAGCTCTTGAGACTTAGATGTGACTCCATACTCCATTATTGGCAATCTCAGAGCAATTCCATTGCACAGCAGCTTGGAACAATGTTCAAATGGTAATTCAATATTTTTCATTGTGAAAACATCAAATTAAGAGATCAATTACCTGTGTAGTAGCAGTGATTGAGAGCACAAATGAGGGAACAGTGGAACAACTGAGGTTCAGGAGCCGGCCCTGTGCACAAAAAAAACGGATCAACAACGCCAACCAAGGAAGAAAAGTCTATTGTGGCCGTAAGCCTCAGGATGAGGGGAAGCAAAGTGGGTGGTAAGCTCACCTCCGCTAGCAAGATGACCCTCTTGCCATCGGGCCAGATGACATGGTCCACCTGGGAACGAACCCTTTCCCACGTCAGCTCAGGTGTCCTCAAGCTAGCCTGGGAACAGATTTGAAAAGATTCTTAGACACAGATACAGTACAATAAAACAGAGATAACAAAACATAATCATATTATGAATGTGCATGAAATCATGCTAAAAATGTACACAACTATTGTGCCATGTCCATAAAACTAGTCTCAAGCTGCTTTCATTGTACAAACAGAATGATTAAAACTCATGGAAAAACACAGACCGGCTATGCATTCTGTTGTCAAATCACACACTGCGCCAGCTGTTGGAAATCTACCATTACAAAAAAAACCTTTCAGGCACATGTTTGTCCAGCACACACAGCTAAAATGTTAAACACTACTAAAGTGTAGAGATCAACTCAACCATGTGTGCAAAATGCAAACATGCTGTGTGGGGTGTCTCAGAGCACCCAGCATTCACACACACACACACACACACACACACACACACATACACACACACTCACCACGTCGATCTCTGTGTTGGAGTGGCCCATGTTGCACACAATGCAGCCATTCTTCATGCGGTCCAAGTGCTCTCTGGTCACTACATTTTTATTTCCTGGTGGCAAACAGGCAAAAAAAAAAAAAAAAAAAAAAACACCTCACCTTAAGAGATTTAAAGGTGACCCAGGGAAATGTTTTCGGATAAACATCTGCTGAGTTTGCATTTGACCCTTCCGGTGCATTTGAGACACGCATGCATGCAGTGAACCTGTGCGAGTCAGAGGATCGGCGCCACTGAAACCACAGAGCCACCTGCTATCAGCCGCTCTATCAGCTCATTAGTACGAGCACTCCCTTAATCTGCCCCAGCACCTCCATACACAAACATGGACAGACCAGGTGCAGTTGCTTCACTTCCGCCTCTTAACTCACACCTGCGTTTTCAACATACCTGTGCACGTGATGACCATGTCCATTTGGCGGATGACTTCGTTCAGCTTGACCACCCGAAAACCATCCATGCTGTGCAGCAAAAACAAAAATTGTAAAATTGTATCATTCTAAAAAAAACTGTATGTTTGTTGTAACTATGTACAAATAAATAGTTGTGTAAGTGGCCATGAGTTCTAATCCTGTAAAAAAAAAAAAAGTGCTGAGCTAGGTTTGTGTGTGTTGTGGTCCTCACCAGGCCTGCAAGGCACATATGGGGTCTATCTCTGTGATGCACACAATGGCGCCAAGGGCTTTGAGCGCCATGCAGCATCCCTTCCCCACCTGCAGGCACAACCAACCAGAGCCAAGTAAACATCCTGTCACACTAGATAGCCTAAGAATAGAAAAGCCACCAGCACCAGCAGCAGCAGCAGCAGCAGCACCACTGAACTTATACTCTGGAAGAAGCTAAGCTAAGATACTAAGAGAAGCTAAGACACACAGAGTGAAAGTGAAACAGACAATGTGCCAACATGCACAATTAATCACATTACTGGCAGCACTTAGGCTCCCTCTCTTTACTTAGCAGGAACATCTTTTACTCAAGCAGAGGAAAAATTGTCTGACCTCTCCATAGCCACAGACCACCACTTGTTTTCCTCCAAACATCACATCTGTGGTCCTCTTCAGCCTGCAGGGCATTGCCACAACATTGGAGAAATGATGAGGCCATGGCATTGGGTTTCACCACAAAGTGTTTGCGCTCCCATTTAGCAACGGGCACCGCTTCATAAAAGGCCCTGCTTACCCGTCTAGGATGGACTCCCGGCAACAGTAGAGGTTGTCGAATTTTTGCTTGGTGACTGAGTCATTCACATTCATGGCAGGAACGCACAGTTTGCCTGCCTTGGACAGCTGGTAGAGCCTGGGAACACATTCACACTTACAGCCATGCTGCCATTCTGTGACATTACACATACATTTGCACTGCAACTGTCATACATCCTGGCCTCACACAGGCATACCATGTAAAATGGAGCTGATTATCTGTGGTGAATTACCTATGGACCCCAGTGACACTCTCCTCCACGATGCCTTGGGCCTTCTTGAACACATTTGGGTATTTCTTGTACACCCAGTGGGTCAGATCCCCGCCATCGTCCAAGATCTAGTGTAAAAAGAAAGCACAAGCCATATTTTATTTCACTATCATCTCACAGACATACATATTACTAAAAGTAACATCAGATTCACTTTTGAGGGAAACATCATTAGTAAACCAGGTCCTCCAACTCCAAAGTAAATCATGTCAATCTGATTCTGTAATCATGGGATGTGTATTCATGTGATGTTGCACGGGGCAGGTACCATATTGGCTTGCCAGCCTTCGGTATTGACACAGCAGTCAATGCACCACCAGAAGTCATCTTCAGACTCCCCCTTCCATGCAAACACTGCAACACCTTCGGCAAACCAAAGAGCACAGCTCACTGTCAGTTTTTTTTTTTTTTCCTAGCAAACCCACATGACCCCAAACCCTTCTGCACACTTTGTACAGTTCACCTGCTTATTAATATAATCCAGATACTTTGGGAAAATATGCTGGAGCTGAAATGACTTTAGAAATGGACTCTCAGTGGAGAGAGAGCCTCTGATTGACACTCCCCAAAATGATGCATTTCACTTGTCAAAAATCAGATGGCTGTTGACTGTGCTGTAGCCTGAGCCCTAACAAGCTGAAAATGGAGCACTGTGCACAGAGAGGGGATGCGTGTTACTGTGACTCATTCTCCCAGAGCTCAAGTCTTCATCATCATCTTCATCAACTCTCTCTCTCTCTCTTTCTCTCTCTCTCTCTCTCTCTCTCTCTCTCTCTCTCTCTCTCGCGCGCTCTCTTTCTATCTCTCTCTCTGTCTCTCTCTCTATCTCAGTGTGGTGTACATGAGAGCCCAAGTCCCAGAGTGGCTTACCTGACTCTGCCAGGGCAGCGGCCACCTCGTTCTGAGTGGAGTAGATGTTACACGCGGTCCAGCGGCACTGAGCTCCCAGGGCAACCAGGGTCTCCACCAGGACCTGAGGGAGAGTTGAGTGGAGCACGGCTTTAGTCCAAGGGGAGAGCGGCAGGCAAGGACAGCGATTAAGACTTGGAGCGTTTGCACTGATAAATCCTAAACTCTAATTAACCATGTTAATGAAACCCACACCCACGAGCATGGTTTGTTTATTTAAGCTGTCAAACACAACTGGATCGATTTTTATTGATATTTTAAGCACTCCTAACGTTTGCAATTAGCTACGTCCGGGGGGTCATAGAGGACAGTAGGAGGAAACAGAGATGAGGAGGACGCTTACAGCCGTCTGAGCCGTGATGTGGGTGCAGCCGACTATCTTGGCCCCAGCCAGAGGCTTCTCCCCCTGGGCTCGCTTCCTCAGCGCCATCAGGGCGGACATGTCTGTGGAGGTCACAACAGGGGATGGAAAAACACAAGCGCTCATTAATTACAGATTAACAAGATGGGGGAACTTCAAACCGTGCTCCGATGGCTTTAGGTGAGTGTGTGGAGCAGAGAGAGGGCATGTTCTCAGGAATGGAGACAAATACAAAGAACTGGGGGCTGGTGGGTGGGTGGGTGAGTGAGTGAGTGTGTGTGTGTGTGTGTGTGTGTGTGTGTGTGTGTGTGTGTGTGTGTGTGTGTGTGTGTTAATGATACAGAGACAGGCCTGCCTGGCCTGACACAAACTGCTGTGGGACACCGGCAGCCGGACTAAAGCCACTTACTCATCACTTAAGGCCGGGTGCAGCGAGACACGCAGCTCCTTAACATCAACA
>JASCQX010000193.1:622960-638125 GCA_030264415.1 Sardinella fimbriata
AATGGCGACTCGAGAGCACATACAAACGCAGCATGCAGCATGTTCAGATGTGGCGCAACACAGATTTTGATCCACGAAATGAGTGACCATGCTGCAGGTCATACTGATACCATGTACGGATACCATGTACTTCACACAAGAGTGCGAGGAGAAACATGCCGAAACACTGCACCGAGTGCACTATTCACTAGACAATTCTCAGGGGCTGCTGACAGAAATGGTTCCAAATCATTTGTAGTCTCTTTTTTTTGTAAAGGAAAGCCACATGGCATCAAGCTCTCATGGCACTCTCGACGGCATGTCTGAGCATGTCCTCATGGGGGTGGGGGTAGGGCGGGACGGGGGTAATGACAGGACAGGATACTCAAGCATGCTGGACTGGCTCACAGCACATATGCAGAGAGTGCATGCAGAAAAAAGGCAGAGCTGGGAGTCCGAGTTCACACCACTACCTGGAGTGTCTGCACCTGCTGGCCTGTCGCTGTGGCCACAGGTGCCTCAGTTTGCAGCTGCACAGCGGTCACTGTGCCCTGTGCCTGCAGACAATGGCACAATAGCACAGTGCGGCTCAAAGGAGTGCATGATGAGTCACCATTAAAAAACACTAGCAGAATCAGATGTAAAACACCCAACAAAGTCCTGTTGCTCAGTCAGTGACCTTTACAATAATCTCAAGCAACACTCAAAAACAAAAGACTGACAAAATGCCTTCACTCACATGTCAAAATGCAATCACTCATTGGGACCTGCAGTGTGAGTAGTTGTTAATACCACTTTGGCATTAAAGCCGACTTTTTAAAATCATACCTGCTGCTGAATCTGTCCATTGGTCGCCTGCACCACGATCTGCTCCCCGCTGTTGGCGGTAGTGTATTGCTCCATGTCACAACACGTCAATATACTCTACCTGTGAAACAGAGGGTATTCCATTTAACACAAAGTATGATATCAAGAGACAAATATTTAATGTAACACAAGAATTGTATGCAGTCCAAATGATGCAAGAGAATTAAAACTCCATGTAATGACGGTTTTCATTTTAAAAAGCATAACATGTCTTGCTGTGTTAAATGAATGGCCCTTTACATTTACAGCTCGAAGACATTCTGTGATGATAAACAGGTGGGAGGCAACCACACTTGACCTAGGCCAACTCTGTTAACGTCAGCC
Organism: Sardinella fimbriata; assembly: GCA_030264415.1. Taxonomy (NCBI): domain Eukaryota; kingdom Metazoa; phylum Chordata; class Actinopteri; order Clupeiformes; family Clupeidae; genus Sardinella; species Sardinella fimbriata. The sequence continues at coordinate 624,131 of JASCQX010000193.1, forward strand.
AGTTGGCTACCAAAATTAAAGTAGTATCTAAGTTACCTGTCTACTAACAAGCAAAGCTTGGCTATAAGACATGCATGATAGTTTCATCAAAATGTAAAGATACACCAAAGATGCTTAATGACAGTAGAAACAACAGTTCCAACTCAAGCGAGTAGCCGAAAGTAGCTAATAGTTAGCAGCTAACATGAAATGATAGCATTGCTAGGTAGCATGGCTGGAAGGACGTCAACATTAAACGTTACTTAGAATCAAATTTATTTTCCAAAAGAATCCGAGATGATAACATGCTCGCCAACTTCAGATAGCGCTATATGGGTTATCTTTCCTGGAGCGCTCATAAGATATCCCGCCTGGTACAACTGAGGGAATGTTGGGGCTGCACCGTAGCATAAAGGCCATCTCACGTTAAGTTACCATCTAACGTTATGAGATACAGGACTGACGATAGTACTCTTTTGTTGTGAAACAACTGAAACAGACCTTCAAAGATTAGTCCTCGCCGTACAAAAGACGACAATGTTACATTCGCGTAGGCTAACTTCAGCGCGGATATCTGTCTGAACCCCCACACAACTTCTACGCTCGACATAGGACCACAGTTAAGTAAAATACCCGTTCGTCCCCCCAAACAAAGGAACAACGACACGTCTAGCTAACTAGCTAGCTACCTTGTAATTTACAGCTAACTTGCTTGCTAACCCATGGCCATTTTAGTGGGCTTTGCTGTTAACGCCACTGTCGGTTTACCACGCCGTGGTTGTATTCGTCTCACGTTACCGTTTCAATTTCTGTATTTTGCAGAATTAGTAATTTGGTTGGTCAATGACAAACCAATCCGTGTTGTCAGCTACCATCCCTTTCAAGCCGTGCACCCTTTACCGTTTCTCGGCTGTCCGGTTATCCTCTGATTGGCTCTAGCGTAGATCTCAAAAACCCAATCATCAGAGTGAGCAGAGAAAATGGCGCTAATAAGAAACCCAGCCAACAAAGGGGCAGGCTTGGAGGTCACGTGACAGTCGAAGACTGACCTGAAAAAGAAGACTGTGGCGCTGTGGGCACAACACACAACGATCTCAGGAGAGTTGATACAATGTCGCAGATCACACTGTTGCAAAATGTAACGTTATAAGTACTTCCACAATGTAACTTGTTTCTTGCGGTCAACTTCTAGCCATGACAAGACGTAAAGGACTGGAGGTTTGGCATAGTCAAACAAGATACAGTAAAAACGAAACAAGATTTTAAGTGAAACCAAAAAATAAACTTTGTTTAATTTAAGAGACGTTTATTGTTGGTCACTTTCATGAACATTCAATTAATATGAGGTATTTTTAAACAATGTCCAATAGACCATTGCTTAGGCGCCTCTTCATGCTTGGAGAACTTATAATATCTCAGTTGACTGACAAATTATTTAGTGATGTTTATGACTACTTCATCTTCATGACTGACCATGTTGCCCCGCCCCGAAGTCAAACGCATTTCCGCAGAAGGCGGAAGTGCGCACTAAACTGTCCCATGTCTGTTTTTGGACCCATGCGTTTGAACCTTGAAAATCCACTAAAATAACCAACTGATGTTGTAACCTTTTAAAGGATCACAGAGTTTACATCATCTATGTCGTGGCTAATTAAATGTCTTAACTTGTTTTCTTCAATCTCTGCCATCAACTGAACCGTGAAAAACAAGTTATTTGCGAGTAAGTTTGTCCTTCTTCATGCCACTTGAATGAGTTGTTGTGGCGAAATGTTCGCGACCCCTTTACAAAATTGAGTTAATACATTTTGCTGTTCATACAGTTCTTACAACTGCTTTGCTACACTACTTTAGACACTGTGCAAGTAGAAGTACCCTCCTCACTACAAAGATAAGATGCAATATTTTAACGCTAAAACATCCCAGTAGGCTATTGTTATTTACTTGGGGAACGTTTTCCTGTCAAACCATTGGAGTTATTTGTTGAAATTATGCATAGCTGGCATGTCAGTGTTTACACAACCTTTCTATTTCACAGATTGGGTATACACTCCTCCGGTCTCAGTGCTTTCTTCTGGCGTCCAGCAATGTTTATGTCTGTAAGAGTTTTTCGCTCTGTGGTCTTCAAACTGGCCAATGTCCCACTTAATATGCCAGTGAGTAGCTCCAGGTTGGCTGATGTGTGTGTGTCGATCGAGAGAGGTCATGCCTCTGATTCCTACTCTCGAAAGCAACCGAAAAATGAAGAGGATTTTGGTGCGGATGATGTGGATGCACAGATTGAGGCTGTGATCAGGTAAATCTGTGTGATGACCTTAAGGAAAATAGCTTTATTTTGTTTAAATTGTGGATGCTCTGATGTCATATTCTGGCTGATGGTATGAGAACTTTCCCCTTGCAGAGAGGAGAAGAAAAAAATGAAAAACATAAAATTCCAGAAGATCCATCGGCAGTTGAGACCAAAAGGAGCCCCAGCGAGGAAACTTACATGGGAGGCCATCGAACAAATCAGGTCAGATGTCTTGTACGCACACAATGAAAACTAGACACCTATGTTTTTTTGCTCTTTCTCTTGCTTACCATACTTATTTTCAACCAGGTTTCTAAAACGGGAGTCTCCAGAGGAGTGGACCATTCAGCGGCTCGCTACGGGTTTCTCCGTCACACCGGATGAAATTTGCAGAATACTCCGCAGTAAATTCAATCCAAACCCGGAGCGGAAACTGAGGCAAGATACAATGGTGTTGGCCAAACAGCAGCAGCAGACTCTTGCAGATGGGACTAAGGTTCCGCCCAGTTTGTTGCCCAGGAGCAGCACCCCAGCCACACTTCCTCCAGGCACCACAGGGGCCCTGGTGGTGGCCCAGAAAAGCCAAGAAATGGCAAAGGTGGACAGTAAAAAAGTTTCTTTAGGGCCCTCAAAACTGTCAAGCACCCTGTCAACAGCACATGCTATTACAACAATATCTACACATCAAAAAGATGACATTGTCGCCAGTGAAACGTCAGAGAAGTTCGAGGAAGATGGGGTGAAGGAGGAGGATTACTCTGAAGACGAAGGCGAAAATGAAGAGGTCTGGGATGGAGTTACTTTTTCAGATGCTGAATTACAAGACTTTGCCCAAACTATGACTGAAAAACATACCCCAGTAGAAAAGAGAGGGAAAGAATATTTTGACAGCAAAGGTAACTTTCTGTACAGAATATGAATACCCATTCTGACATGTTATCTAAAACAGCCAAGGACTGTTTGCATTTGAATAGTACTGGTTTATTGTCAACTTGGACACAACGCAAATACCAGTTAACATAAGATTGGATCTAAAATGCATCACTTGCAATCAAAATGTTAAAAATAAATAACACTCCCAGGTGTCTTCCATCTGTGTTCTACTCAGTTCTGCTTTTTCAAAAGTGAATCTGTACATTAGATTAAGGCAAAAGAGCAACACTCAGAACAGCACAAAAGGGACACATTAATTTATTTTTTTCTTCAACCAAAGAAAATTCTTTCCAATATACAGCAGCTGAATATTTACAGTTATCACATTGAATTCTATGTACATTGATTCAAAAACTCACAATCACCACACCTCAAATCCATTTCAGTAAGGAGCATCTTGCATGTGTACCCTTTAGCTCAACACATCAACAGCAATCACTTCAACCAGACCGACTGTGCAAATAAGGGGATGTGAACAGATTTGTCACTTGGAAACCTAAAGAAAATAAACTTATGCTATCTTAGCACATCTCTGGGCTGCCATGGTTACAACCTGTGTAGATTACAGTCAGAAAAATATTGCTTTTAATATGACAAATGAGAAGCCATCTTTGTCCTTTGATTCTCGGGTTTACAGAACTAAGTTATCAGGTAACTGTTTAAAGTTGCAGTAGTCGTATGACACTAGATTGGCCAATATTTACAAGGAAACTCAGTGAGGCAGAATGAGATACTGGTCTTTGCTTTAAAGGCAAAGCCCTCTACAGTATATGTGACAAACAAGACGAGTTCCGTTGGAAACTGAATACAAGGGATGGGCACACAGACCTGATACCCATAATCAATTATTTAACATGAGCTTTACACCACTTGTGAAGGCACAAACCATACCTCCAATGTTAGGCACTTGTTTGAACACATCCAGAGAGTAGTGTGTACGTACTTCCAGTGCGCATGTACATGTATATGATCTGCAGTAAAAACCTGTGCAGTGGAGGCAGAGCTTTTTTGCACTGGAGGTCTCAACATACATACACTGATGAGAGCTGACAAGGAAATAGTCTACTGGAGTATCTAAGTCACATTAATGACTAGGCTAAGATGACCATTCATGTATTTGATTCCACTGAAAACAATGGAAAAATTGTCTTGGCATGGGAAAATATCAAAATGGAAGGAAGACTTCTAACATTAGTTTCTAAATCAATTGTGGGGTGGGGGTGGGGGGTGGGGGGGGGGGCACAATGTACTAAACTATATCTCAAAATGTAGAAGGAACATCCAAATTTACATCAAAATGTCTACATTTTCCTGAAATTTGTCATGGAAATAAAGTAAATTTGTACAAAATTGTATAATTAAGGTAATAAAAGCCAGGTGGAAATTGGAAAAAGTAAATGTATGAAAAATGGACAACTTGATTCAAAACATAGCTATTGTGCTGTCTGATCAACCATTATTGGTGCAAAATTGCTGTTAGTCAGAATGTATTGTAAGCTTTTCAAACAACAATATCCTCTACAAAACATTTCACACTTCTGCATTAACATGAACACATCCTACCAATTAAATATTAATGCATCACATTCCATTATATGTATTCTCTCTAGCAGAATATAAGATTACATTTTGCAAAATGAGGCCCAATCCAATATCTAAATTCCAGCCTACACCCTTTGAAAAATACTTTCCTTGCATGGCATTACATAAACATGTACAGCCACACACCATTTTTTTTCAACTGACCAAATCCAGCTTGGTAAGCTTGCTTTGCTGATACACTGTATCTGAGCACTTTATTGCTTATTACATTAGGAATATGACCATCTAAACACTCATGTGTACACCCATTCTATGTAAGTAGTTCGATAAGTTGGAAGCTTCCCAGTGTTAATCCAAAATAAATAAACCAAAATAGAGAAACCTCTAAAATATTCAAAGGTCACATTTCCAGCATTTTCCTTATTGTCAGATTGCAACAAAGTAAATGTAAATATTCATGTGAGGATTCCTATAGAAAAGCTACTTCTGAGGTTTAAGAAGCAAGGAGGTAAAAAGAAAGACTGCATTTTAAAGAAATTAGTTTATCTGTATCCATGAACGCACATTTTTGTATACAGATATAACTGCAAAAGTACCTAACAATTTGCCATACCAAATGACTTCCCATGCCAAATTGATGTCAACCGCCATCCCACACGATCAGAAAGATTGCAGATAATACCAGCACCAGGAAAGACTTAGCGAGCTGAATGCTAACCACTGAAATATGGTGCTGTTGCTCAGCCTACAGGTACTACACCTGTCACTACAAGATTCAACATCGATACCGTCTTGTTGAGCGGCGTGCAAATGGAGGCATCCCTTCCATCCACACCCAAGCAGAAAGTAGGAGATGAGGGTGGGTAAAGGCTAGATCTGCAGAAAAGGACAGTGTGCTTGAAGAGGAGAGAGGAGCCTTGGACTGTGAAGAGCAGCGATTCCCACTGCTAGCCGACATGTGCTCCTTATTCCAGTAGGTCCTGAATACACAGAGAGCAGTAATTAATTGATAGACATTACAAAGGGCATGTAAATACACAGTGATGGGATGTAAGGGGTTTACTGAGTAAGGTTAATTAAGGTCGTGGACCTGTTAAATAAAGTTTAATACTGATAATCAAAAGTGATGTATCATGTAAATGGTGATTTAAGGCTGCAGCACTGCTTTGAAGAGACTGAGGTAAGCGTTGTGTGTTTGTGTTTGTGTTGAGTCCTACCTCATCAGAGTCATCATGGAACTCAATCTTGGCAGGTGCTGCCACACTGGTGTCCAATGGCTCATCCACACCCTCAATGCCATTGACCTCTGCATTGTGCTGTAGGACTGAGTACCTGTGCACTAGGAACCTGTGAGAGGCAAAGCAGGACCGGCTGTCACGCAATGCACTACTTGGATTACTACCCAAGACAACATTTCTTAATGGGACCCAACTTAAACAAAATGAAATACATTTATTTGGTGTATTTGACATTTTGTTATTATAGATGCAGGCTTCAAATAGGCCTGCCGGAGCGTTTTGCCATTCCATGCATGCACTCCATTGCTTATTTATTCCTCCGCCTTATCTGATGGCATTTCAAATTGTGCAAAAAGATAAAAAGCCTACAAAGGCATCAGCGTGACGGGCTCACCTTCCTCCACAGACATACTTCTTGACAAAGAGAACGCCGGCCGCAATGCTGAGCACCAGAATGACTATAACAGTAGCAATGATGGGTGCAGAGCTGGAAGGCTGAATGTCCTTCTGATGAGATAAAAAGGTGACAAGGAGACATAACTCACTCAACAAAGTCCATTATTTGAAAATAAACTTTAGAAGGAGATTTGATCATCCTGCATAGACTCACCAGCAGCTCTGGGTCAATGAGGTTACTGACACAGTTGCTGCTCAGGTCAATGACTTTTCGCTCCGGCTGTTTTCCCCCCTCACACTTATCACCTGGAATTTTCCGGTAGCTGGAGACAAGACATGAGATACACCGAGGACATCGAACATTTGGAGTTAATGATTAACCAGTGTCAACAGGAAAGATGAATGGGAGCCATATCTTAAAATATGTCTTAGAGGTGGACATGCAGTCAAAGATGGTAGATAGGTGGAGCAAGACATTTCATGATAAGCCGCTTCCTGGAACCACGAGAGGGGGCCAGTAATCCCCCTTTATGCTGTGTACAGGATTTCTCCTTTAAACCAGGACAGCTACTGACCTGAAGCTCCATTTCAATTTCAGTTCAAGATTTTACAATTTGAAAGCATTCAGCTACTGTATAGCCTGGCTTTGGTGACAAAAGCTCATACAGTACGAGCTTAGCCTGGCCTCACATGCTAACCGCCTTCTGAGACATGGAATTTAATGTAAACTTGCTAAGTACGCTTCTCATTGGTGCTCGGGATTTCGGGCATTGGAAAAGTAGTAAATAGGCAGGTTGGCCATACTGACTCGATCATGAAATTTGGTGCAGCGTCACAAGCAGTATGGGCGAGCCCAGGCTAATTCAACTACCCTTTCTGACATGCTTGCAGTGTAACCATGCACCGGATCTGAGGCCAGTACGAGTGTTTTTCCTCAGATTTTATCACTAAGTCTTCGCGTCATTTCCTGTGGCTTAAGTAGATGGAGAGGTGGTCGCTGTGGCTTTGCAGACATCAAGGTGAAGAGAGGAGAGGAGCCTTACCCATTGGTCTGCAGCTGTTCCTTCTTGCCGTGGAGGCAGAACTCCAGCACATGGCCTTTGAGGTCAGGTTGCTCCAGGCACTCGGAGCTATTTTCTGCACGGTAGTAGCCAAAGTCGCTAGAGAACAAAAACACTGCACATTAGCAAGTGATAACAAGAGTAACGTAGACAAAACCCTGTCAAAATACACAATAGAATGACATTGTCAAATTCATTGGAAATGAGAATGCAATCATGAAACTGAAATGATACATCATTGACAGTTTTGGCTCGGATGAGGGTGGAGTGACATTCGAGGTCAGCAGCACGTTGGTGGGCTAGGGTGGGGCGTTTAAAGGGGTAAGGGGCCTACCAAAGGAAGTCATCCAGAGTGCAGGGACAGGGCGTGTGCTGTTTATTGACTGTGTAGTCCCTTCCATTCCAGCACACCGAGTCTTTACGCAGCCTCAGCAGCCTCTCCTTGTAGCCCATCATGCAGCCATCATTGGGATCACTGATGTCATCAGAGTGGGCCAGCCACTGCACATAGTCACTCTCCTGACCTGGATGATGATGCAATAAAAAAAAAAGTCTGGTCAGTCTGACTTCTATAAAGAAATCTTTACTAATAATGCAAATAAAATGAACCAACAATATAAAAAAAATCTAACATACACTGTCATTTATATAAACAATAAAAACTACAATTTACCATTCAAACCTGCATTTATCTACATATATGTGCATCTAGATTTTTGGCTTTAAATTAGCTTGACATGACGCAGTGCAGACTTACAGTCCCGAGTCATAAGCTCCCTGAAGTCGATGGTGATGGAGACCCAGTACTGGCTGAGGAAGGAGTCCCGGTAACCCCAGATGCTGACATTCATGGAACGTGCCCCAGGCTCCGATGCTAATCCAGTGAAGTAAATGGGGTCGTTGGTAAAGTTGTACACGTGCCAGCACTGACCTTCATCGGTGGAGAATCTACAGAAACAGAAACACAGATGTACAGATGCAAGTTATGACGTTACAGTAACACATATGAAGTGTTTGGCTGCAAAACCAATGAATTTTATACATGTGAAACTGATAATGGTTCTTTTCATCAAAACAACCGAACTGCAGTGTGCACTTTCTTACATCCTCTTCATACATCCACACCGTGTTAGTTAAGTCAGATAAAACAGTATAATGACTTAGTCTCTTTCATGAAGAGTTTTTATTTACTATGCTGTCCTTTGATGTCCCGAGTTCTATTCATTTCCCCTAGTTTACCAGTATGTGTTTTCTGTTTGTTTAGAGCAAATCGACAGTCTAGTTGTCAATGTGTGAGGCTGACTGTTTGTTGCAATCATCAGTCTCAGTAGAGTTAGCGGCCTGGTGCTCACTTGACGGTGGAGATGGGCTCGTTGCTGTGCTCCACAGCCACCAGCAGGCCCCCGGAGTCCAGGATGGCATAATGGTGGGGGCCTGTCAGTGCCTTCAGCCAAGAGTACCCGCCGTCATCCGACACATACACATCCGGCGTCATAACAGAGATGGCGTCGCCCACGCTTCCTGCAATCAGTCACGGGGGTCACGCAGTGGTGAGGAGAAAAAAAATGAAATGAACTCACTCCCACACACGTACGCGCACACACACACACACACACATACACGCTGTGTAATAAAGATTAGCACAAATTCAAATATGTCACCCCTTATTTGCTTAGTGCAAGGTAAACCCTTGATAAGACTGGGGCCAGGTAATAGATTACCAGTGTAGACTAACAGTGTGGTAAAAAACGAGCGGCCAACCGGCCAAGTGCTAGAAACAGGAATAGTGACGTTGTGTGTTGGCGTCGATCTCAGTACCGTGAGCCATGATGAGTCCCACGGCGTTGGGCTCAGAGAGAGGCAGCATAGGGACGTTGAGCTTCATGGAGGTGCTGTAAGAGGCGTGGATGTGTAGACTACACTGCAGGGGGAGATACGGCACAAGGTCAAATCGTTTTTTTTTTTGGCAAACACAGAGGGGGGGGGGGCAATGAATCACACTCAGGAACAGGTGCTGATCACGCCACAGTAATATATCCTCCAAGAGCGGAGTTCATTATGGAGAGGAACCTGGGTACCTCCCTCACCCCCTTACCTTCTCCTTGTCTGCAGCAGTTGAGTCGCACTTGCTGTTGATTGGCTTCTGAAGGGGGACCCACTCTCCCCCTTGGTCAAAGGACACCACACTTTGCACAGACCCATCTACAGGACACAGAACACAGGCACGGCATGTATCTGACAAATCATACTGCATCTACATGTTACAGGTGGAAGAGGAATGCTAGTTTTAAGCATACATATGAGATTCACCACCCAGGTAACCTTTACTAAAACGATTGTGTCACAAGGGGGAAGAAAACTGGTAGAGGGAAGGCTTAAAAAATTTCAACATGTGGTTCCTGTATTTGCCTGGCAGTCAAATTCAAAACGTCCAGAGGGAAGTTTTCTTATTTTGACTGTCCTCCATTTTAAGATGTGGACCACTACCTTCAGCCAGAACACTGGTGATGAAGACTCCGCGGAGTGAAGTGACATTTGTGAAGTCGGTTTCTCCTCCTGTGGTGGTGTAGAGGTGGCGTTCGAGGGATTTGGAGTACACAGTGCCACGGTCATCGGACACGTAGATAGTGCCGTATCCTGTGTCTGAGAGAAAGGAAAGAGCGATTTCTTCCTGATACTCGTGTAGCCAATGTAGAAATACACTGTATAAAGAATCTTCCGGAAGGAAATGAAGGGAAAGGACTGACCACCCGGTTCATCTACATGGATGAAGACCATGTCACCATTGGCAGCCAGTATGGAATAGAACTGCTCATGGCCCACGGCAGGAAGCTGGGCCATGTTCCATGTGTCTCCCTGGTCTACAGACACATGGATCATTCGCATGTTGGTCTGTGGGACATGCAGTACAGTAACTGTTAAAACACATCCTTACACACACATACACATTCTGTACGCATACACACACAAAATTAAAACCAAAAGTAACAGCTAGGCCATAATAATCACACTGTGTGACAAGTGGGTGTCATTTTGTTTAAATATTAATCACACACTTGGTTACCAGGTGATAGTGTGTGCATTGGCTCACTGCATGAGGAACTTACACTGCCAGTCATGACGGAGGCAAAGAGGAAACGTCCCCCAATTCCAAAAGAATAAATCTTCTCAGCAATAGTCTTGCTGGTCTTCCCATAGTCCGACGTCTTTTTAAGCACAAGCATTCCTCGCTCATCTGAGGAGAGAAAGATAGAGAGCAAGAAAGCAAGCGAGTGAGACGGACATGAATGGATGAATGGCTTATTTGCATACTGCAAGCCTGACAAAAGCTGTAGCTCCCGAGAGCAAAACAACTTGGAGCAACGACCACAAGAGCTATCACTTGTACTTAAATAATACTCTGTTTTTTCTTCACAGTGCAATATATGCCAACCACCACCTCCCCCCTGAGACCTGCAATAATTATAGCAGCAGGAAAGAATGAGCGCGTATGTGAATTCATCACAGTATTCATGTCACTCACAGCAAGATCCATTGAGGTTTGTGGTGAAGAACAGGGTCTTGTCGATGCCCCTAGAACAAGGAAGAAGGAAGAAGTAAGGGAGTTAAAAATAACTCCTATATAAATATAGGCCTCTCTATATGAGACTGGGTTGAGCTCTTAGTATGACTGAGCATGAGAGACTCAAATATGAGAAATGATATCTGTATACTTAATCTGATAGTGGCCGCATTCTTCAGTTACAGTAATTTGACGATGGTAAGCAAATCCCCCCCCATGCCAGTAAGGAAACACACAATAAGACACGTTAATTAGATGAAAGTGGGTATTTTTGGCGGAGTGACAAACTGTGGTTCTATAATTTCAGCAAGGAAAATTTTGTGCTCCGTTTCCCCTCCCACAAAAATGCCTCTTCCAGTGAAAACAAATGTTTCACTATTTACTTCCTCCTAGCCTAAAAGGAACTTTCAGCGGCCTGCTCTGGCGTCTGTGTGCCGAGCGCGGTCAATCACGTGAGGTGTTTATCACATGGGTGTCTGTGCAACCTTGCCCCAACCTTTGCAACTCACACCCTGTGCAAACTATCGTGTTTGGTCCTGAAACTCCCACCCTAGTTATGGTGTTGTCTGACCCATTTTCCCACAGGCTATAGGGCCTCCAAGTGCGACGCACCAAACATTCAAAAGGGGCTGAGGTTCATTGCGTTTCTGTAAATACACCTAAGGAGAACCACCCGGGTCATATCTAGCAGGATTAAACATAAACAGAGAAGCCAGGTTGGGCTCTGCTGGGATGTTTATTTGACAGTCAAGAACAAAGACAATTCAAACATTTTGTCAGTGTTCATTCCACTGAGCCCACAGAGTGAAATTCGATAGGAGGATTTTGGTGAGTGTCTGAGATCTCTCCTCTAAACTGCAGTGTTTCATATGATGGGTTTACATCACCACATAAAACAGCAGCTGTGATGTAATGTCAGCACGACTTTCGGGCTCTTACCATTTCACGAGGCAAACGGTGGAATGGATCATCCGCCAGTTTGAACCGAAATCTTCTGACAGCCACAGGTCATGCTGAAAAACATGATAATGCTATTAGACCACAGGCAAAACAGATCACACTGAACTAATCAACCCACACACTCACGGGAATTGCAAATTAGTTATTCATCTTCACTGCTACTGAATCATGATTTCAACACAGCAGTAGGCTACAACTGTAAGTTGCAAAGCAATAACACGTGCAGATAAGTTACTTTGATAAGGACTGTGACTGTTTATCTTCCATTAAGCAATCATTAAAAGTAACTGACAGAGTTGACACCTTGGTATATTTGAGGGTACTGATGCCTTTGACAGGGAATTCCACTGTTTAGACAGTTTAGACAGAGTGAGTGAGTGAGTGAGTGAGTGAAAGTCCTACCTTGTTGCTTATGACAATGAGAACATTGGAATCATGTTGGTTGTACATAATCTGCACCATGGGATGGAAGGGTAGGTCAGCATGGCTGAAACTGTTTCCAGAATCGGTGGAGAGAAAAATCCTTGACCCTGTAGTTCCACTCACATCCCCAGTGAGAATCACCTGAGCAAACACACAGGAAGAATGAGCCATGGTATTCACCAACTTGGACTTAGCTTCACGCAAATGACCACATCTCACAGTCACATCAAGACCTTGGTTTACATAAGGTTTGAATATACAAATATTTGTATATTGTATAAATACACAAACAATACTGCAAGTACTACAAGTATTTTGAATATACGTATTTTGAACCCATCGCCACTGGGTCCTTTCCACAATTATGGCTATGCACATTAATATACTTACTGCCTGTTTGAATACATATTAAAAAGCACACAAAGGCCAGCTTAATAGTTATTCCATTATTCTCACCTTCCCAGATTTTTCAGGACCTATAGCAATGCCAAACTCTGTTTGAATGAATGTGTTGTTGATGAGGTCTGTGACATCCTGGAAGCTTTTGCCATAATTCTCACTAGGGCAAAAGCAGACATAAAAAAAAACAAATGCCATAAACAAAAATGGGCTCAAACATACAAGTTAAAAGTATCATTACTGAGACACAAGCATGACGTCAAACCATTGGGCATGTACTTTACCTTCGGTAAAGTTTGGACTGACCAAACCTTAGCATGAATAATGGAACCTGAAATGTTGTCAGAGCCAGCACTACCTGTGCAGTAGAGAGAACAAATAGCACCATTCAGACAAGGATTACTGAACCTTCCAGAAACAATGAGTCACCTCAGTAGAAGGTTTATGATTTTTTTTTCTCCCAGTTGTGCTATGCCTGTGGGTAAAATCATGTCTGCCCCTTGGGATGAGCTGATCTCTATGGCAGTCTACACCAGTCTACACCAAGAAGAGACTAAGAGCATGTTTAACGGCAAGCACAACAGTGTTGGAGCATCTTCATAACAATGTGCAAGGCTTTTCATGGAAACCATCAAGAGAGTGGAATGCCTGTCAAAACAGCAAGAGGCTTAGGATAGAGATTCTTATGCGGAAGGAACCATTTATTTGAGTTCATGGGGAACCACATTCATCATATTTCTCATTTCCAAAAAAGTAGAACCCATTCCCTTTTTCCTCTTTCATCTGCTCAGATCAAAACTTCCTCAATATCTCTGAGAACACAGACAGACAGTTTTCGAGGTAAAGGCTCACTGGGCTTCCTCTAGCACACTCAGCAGGGGGGGAGAGCTGTGGGAGAGATCTCGAAGGAATAATCTATGACAAATATGACTAGACTATCTTTTTTTCACTTCCTGATAAAGGTCATACTGACCAAAACATTCTTTCAGGGATAGTCTGAACATGTTCAGAAGTTGGGTATTCTGTTTACTTATTTATGGTCTATTAGCAGAATTTACACATGGAAAGAAAGGTGCCAATATGGACAGGGAGAGTAATGGAAGGGGGTTCTGGGTTTGTAATGTCATATTTTTCCAGATGTTTTCCAGAGTTGATTTGGTTCGGTGAAGCCACTTTTTCACTGCAGACACAAAATCAGTTCCCCTTTCAGTCTGC
>JASCQX010000193.1:1430402-1440949 GCA_030264415.1 Sardinella fimbriata
TGAGAACTATATTTGGAGATGAGTAACTGGTATGTGTGGAATGCTGGCAGTGACATTTGGTAACATTGTTAAGCAGCACGTGTGGGCTTCAAGCACAACTCTGGGCCGAGCTGCAATGAAACAGGTTTGAAGAGTCATTTTTTTAAAATGATCATACGTCTTCGGTTCTCGGGTGTATGTTTTGATGAATACAAGGTGGCGTGCAATCGTCGTGATGACGTTATGTGCATGGCGTCTCTATGTTTTCGTTGAGCAGACGAAGGAGTGTTGCTGCCATAGTTAACTAGCTCAGTCGACTGGTTTGCTTGCGTGAAGACGTGAAGGTTTTTTTATTTCCAGGTAAAACAAATCATTCATTAAAGCAGGGAATCACAAGTTCACTTTTTAGGCAGAGAAATTATAATACTCTGTTTTATATTAGAACTGAATATTAGCTCCCATGGCGTAGCCAAGCTAGCCACTCGCTTGCTAAGCATTCTAGCTCGTCAGCTAATGTTACTGTAAACATGTCTGTAAGTGTAACGCTGAGCTGATTACAACCATGACAGCATAGGTGTTTGGTCTCTTTATTTTATTTTTAAGTATTTATAAATGCTTGGTTCACCGAGTAGCCCGTATGTTTGATGGAATGAGTAAGATTAAACGTTTTGCTAGCCTACTTTGAGTTAGCATGGTGCTATCTAGCCAAAACAACTGTTTTGTTTTTCGCTCATTTAGGTAGCTTCACGTGATGAGATTTGACAGTCCAGATATGATGTTCAGATACTGCGTCTAGTACTAGTAATGTCAACATTATTAATTATCAACGTTACTGATACGCTTCACAGGGAGTTCTGTCGCGGTTGGTGTTATTCCCGGTTGGCTAGCAAACCATCATATTGGCTGTATCATTTTGCCAACCATCATACAAGTGCATGCAGTATCATACCAATAGAGGAAGTTAATCGGCCGCGTGTCGAATTTAGGTTATATAAATATCACCGTGTTGTTGTGTAGTATCCTTGCCGAATCACTGCACTCAAGGATGTGTTTAAGCCCTTTCAAGTCCACAGAAATGTCAAATGTGTTTGTGTTCTGCAGTATGAGGTTGTCCCATATTCTTTTCCCAGTCGAAAGTACACTGGGTCATGTCGATTAATGTGTTGAAGGTGTATATTTGTTTGATTTTAAGATTGTATTGACATACAACAATTTGTCCTGGTAATCTTTACCTTTTCAATTTTACCACAGCTCGTTTCTAGAGTGGTGTGAAGTCACCCCATTGGGGTGAGATGTACTTCCGGTCCAAATGAGCTCAACTATGTGGTACATCATGCAAAGCATTCAAAGTAAATATTCATTGTCTGAGCGACTAATACGGACTATTGCTGCCATTCGGTCATTCCCCCATGACAATGTTGAAGACCTCATACGTAAGGTAAGTCTGAGACCTGTCTCATGCAACCTTGCAACAATCTGAACCATAAAAAAAAACAAAAAAAACATCCAATGCCTTGCCTTGTAGGGGGCTGATGTCAACCGAATGCATGGCACTCTGAAGCCACTTCATTGTGCTTGCATGGTGGCTGATGCGGACTGCGTTGAACTGTTGTTGGAGAAGGGAGCTGAGGTATGCTTCTTCATAATGTGTAAAGTAAAGAAAAAAAAAGCATTTTTTTTACAAAAATTCCTTAATTATCCTATCAGTGAACCTACAACCTAAGTATGTGTTTGTTTACAGGTTAATGCCTTGGATGGGTACAACCGCACTGCGCTGCATTATGCTGCTGAGAAGGACGAGAGCTGCGTGGAGCTGCTGCTGGAGTATGGTGCCCAGCCCAATGCACTGGATGGCAACAAGGATACACCCCTGCACTGGGCTGCCTTCAAGGACAACCCAGAGTGTGTGCGGGCCCTGCTTGAGAGCGGTGCCTGCCCCAACGCCCGCGACTACAACAGCGACACACCGCTTAGCTGGGCCGCCATGAAAGGCAACCTGGAGAGTGTCCGCGTGCTTTTGGAGTACGGCGCCCAGGTGCACGTCACCAACCTGAAGGGCCAGACTCCCATCTCGCGGTTGGTGGCCCTGCTGGCCCGCGGCCTGGGCACGGAGCAGGAGGAGGAGTGTCTGGAGCTGTTGTGCCGGGCTGCCGGCCTCTTCCAGATCCGCCGCGCCGACGGCTCCCTGCCCCGCGAGCTCAGCAAGGATCCTCAGCTTCTGGCACGCCTCACCAGCATGGTATCCCAGCCACCGAGCCTGCGCGCCCTCGCTCGCTGCGCTGTCCGTCAGAGTCTTGGCGTGCAATACCTTCCTACAGCTGTCAAGCAGCTCCCACTCCCAGAGTCTGTAAAAGAATATGTTCTGCTCAGGGACTGACAGCTCAGAGGTCCATGAAAAGCAGTATAGTGAGGGAGGAGAGACTGCTCACAGTGCAGTGTAATGGAGGTTTTGGTTGTATTTGTACAATACTGAAAAAAGTCTGTTGTTCATTTTTGTTGAAATAGTGTGACGGCAAGTGTCTGTGTCTAGTCAGCTGTTGTACTGTACGTGCCAGCAAAGTGAGTGACAGTCAAGTGCTTCCAACTCTATCGTCCCGATCTCAACATGTGATCCTGCATTGGTCTGAATGCAATCATGATATTTAATGGTATGCACAGTTCTTTTAGTGGAAGAACAGCCATTTGTTGACTGATTTACACACATTTCCATAGATACATATAGAAGAATTTACTTTTTAGCTAAATTTTGATTATGCCTCTCCCAAAAATTATTTTTAGTGGCGGAAATTGCTTATTCCTCAATGTTACCGGGAAAAAAAATCATTTGTAGCCTGTGATATAGCACTTGAATTTATTACTTGCAAAATGCATGTAATTCATGTATGTAAACAATTTGCTGTGCGTGTGTGTAAATATATATATATATATATATATATATACACACACACACAGATCATGGAGGATGGTTCATTTTTCGGTCAGGTGATTGTTCCTTAAGCATGTGTGATGTCTTTTAAATTTAAATAAGTTGTATAATTTTCCGTGAACATATTTTAGTAATGTTAATACATTTTTGTTTCCTTTGGTGCTCATAGGAATAACATTAACAATGTTGTCACAATGTAAACAAATGTTCTTTGCAAAACAGGTATTGTTTTGACTACTCATTTCCTGCTGTGCTCACAAGCAGTTCCGTCATTGGATATCTTAAAAAGATGGATGTGAGGTGTAAAGAATGGGATGGTTTGTGAAGAATCTTAAATAGTCTAAACTGTCTAAAATGTAGCTTCATCTTTAGTGTCAGGCGTAAAATATTTTCTGTTTCTTTTTCTTTGTTTATTTGCAGCTTCTTCTTATTTGCAGTAACTTTTGTTTGTGCAAGAAATGTTTGTACAAGAACCTAAATCAAGCATACAAAATGACTTCATGGTAAATTAATCTAGGAAGAAATAAGTTAATGTACAGTCAACCAAAAAGTGCATTCTTCTTTTGTTATACTGAAAGTAAAAGTCTTTTCACTTGTCATAATCAATGCACCTGTGTTTGTCTTTTTCTTCCTCACAGTAAAACTAGCCAGGTGCTGTTCTCTCTGACCATCAAATCTGTTTGTTAGTGTGTTAAAATTAGTTCCAACTGTATAGTGTTGTAGAAGAAAACCTTAATTTTTATACACAGTGTTATGCTCTTTACACTCAGTACCTGGCTTGATCCAGCAGATGTCTCTGTCGTACAACAAAGTTACCCAATATTTCCAGTGCTGAATAGAAGGGACATTGACTGGTTTGTGTTTTGATTTGTCTAAAGTAAAACTTATTACTTTTATCAAGTATTCATGTGGCTTACAGCTTTAAACTCTGGTCCCAAAAGTTGCTAAATCTCTTGACAGCCTGCCTCAATGTTTTTCAAACTCTGAGTTTCGGCTTCATAGGCTTCATACTATAGTACTAGGAATTACAGTACCATGATCAGATCAGATCATTTTGATCTGCCACAGCTTGTTTCTAGTGTGAAGTCACCTTGCCAGAGTGAGAAGTATGTCCTGTCCATATGAGCTTAGCTATGTGGAGCATCATGCAAAGCTGTCAAATTAAATTCCTTGTCTGAGTATCTGCAATTATGAAGCCATTTCATTGCGCTTGCAAGGTGGCGATTGCAGATTACGTTTAGCTGCTGTTGGAGAAGAGAGTTGAGGTATGCTACTGAGAACTCAGCCTATGTTGCATCAATTTCTTTCATTCTTTTTGGTACAGACAGCTTTCAGTGACCTCTAACAACAGGGCTATGGATTGATTCACACCGAACTTCTCCTTTAACACTAACAGAAATTGTGAAAATGATGATTGTCTTATCTTCAATGTTTAAACAATGTATTTCTGATAGTGATTTGTTTCAAGATACTGCAAGCAATATTGGGTGAAATTGCATTCGTTTATGTTTGTGTTCCTATATAAGTAAAGAAACTGACCTATTTGAACCTAATGCCCCACAACATTTAATGTCATAGTTTGGGGGGGGCGCAGGCCTGGGCTTCCTTCCTTTTGTCCCCTTGTACATTTCTACAGCTACTGTGATTATGAGGGGATATTTACAGAATGTGCCAAAAGGGTTAGAAATCACTTTCTTCTATGCTATTGGGGAGAGGAATGTATGGTGTGGTATACGGTATAGCTTTTTATTGTGTTAAACTACTGTATGTTCTCTGGTAAATCAAACTTTTGCATGGATCTAAGTGTGCAGAGACTTTTTTTCTAAATATCACGTGTTCCTCAGGCACACACTAGTGTATAGCCTCAAATTCTGCATAACTGGTAAATCAAAAAATGTCATCCACAACTCTTTTTGACACAACTCTTTTTGTCATCCACAACTCTTTTTGTTGTTACTGCAGTATGTTGGATTTGTACTTTAACGCCACACTGCAAAAATAAATCCAGATAGCTAGTTTGGCTTTCGCAGCCAACTATACAAAAGCTTCCCAAATATATTTGAGGGAAATGTATGCATTATACATTTTTGACATTTGAACAGGATTAGATTATGCCGTTAGGTACTGTATGGTGCCAATTGCACTGTAAGTTCTATTAGACACTATTACATACTCAAGAATTTATTTAGTGATGGTTGCTATGTATTGACTCAGATAGGCCCTTTGTTCAGTTCTTGTTTATGTGTTTGGCCCACACTGGCATCTCAAGCACAGGACATCCCTTTCGAAGGAATGAAAAAGTAGTCAGGACCTGAGGAAGGAAACTAAAGCAGAACCATGAATTCCCCTGCTGTTGCAGCACAAATGCTGCACACCTTTTCCTCTGTGCATAACGCTTATAAAGCTCTCATGAAAAACATGCAGGATCAGTGTCATAACCATAAACATTGTTAAGTAGAACCGAATGCCTCTACTATTATCAATTCGATGAATGATGGCAACAACTGTCTCTTGTCATGCACTCATTCAAGACATTGCTCCACAAGCTTGTTTGAAGCCAGGCCAGCTATTATGCAAGACATGATCTCTGGGACTAGATCCATAATTAAAGACATGGCTTGTCACTGTGCAGGTTTACGATACAGAAATAGAGCGAGCAATTATGAACAAAGCAAATGAGAAGCAAACCAAATACAAAATCACTGAAGAAAAAGAAAACATTATGAAATGTAAGGGGATTGGTTGAAATTGTTTTTATTATTGATCGTTTTTTTTTTTAAAAAAGAAATACACTCTATTGATCCCACTAGAGAATATTATGTGTAGATAATACACCGGGCAAATAGCCGGGCAGTTAACAGTAAGTAAATAGGACATAGTGTCTTACTTTCAGTTTCATTTCGCTATGCCCCATTCAGTTAACAATAGTTATTGATTTATAACTCGGCCTATATTGCATCCATTTTTTTCGTTCTTTTTGCTACAGAGAGCATTCAGTGACCTCTAACACCAGGGCTGTGGATTGATTCACACCAAACTTCTCCTTTAAGATTAGATCAGCCCTTGACTGATAGCCTGTAGTTTCTTGCGCTGCCTCACTCTGATAGCTAGCCTAATTGGCCAGGAGATGAATTTTCCTGGAGAAATCCACCTAAAGGAAAGAAAACCCAGATGGAGCTACAAAGAGAGATGCGAATTGAGCGGAACTGCGTAGGGCTATGGCCTGGCTACTATTCGGTCTATGATGTATAAATTTTTTCTGTCTTTTTTCCTATAGACAGTATTCAGTGACCTTGAACAACAGGGTTATCGATTGATTCACACCAAACTTCTCTTTTAAAACAAACTGCATAGCAAAGGGTAATATTTTCATTTTAAAAGTTGGCACTGCAAAGAGTGTTACAAGCACTGCAAAGAGTGATACAAGTAAGTAAAAATGTCACATAATTACACACACGGCTATCAGTCTTGTACAGTTTGTTACACTGTAATTCATGGTATTTTGCAAAATAATAAAAAATAAAAAAAAAATAAAAATGAACTGTGTGCATGACATTATACACACAAGCCAATGACTACAAAAGTGCCAAATTAGTGTTTGTTCACTCTGAACAGCAGGAGACATGTCGTGCTATCTCCTATCCCCAGTATTTTCAAGTTATTTCACAGACACGACTTCCACTTCTGAAGATGAAATTTCACACCATCAGTCCCGCCTTGTAGAGGGACCGATTGATGTCGGCTGACGTTGCCTCTCGCGATGTTTTGCGTAGGAGGGGAGTGTCAGATTCCAAGGGAGAAGAGAGGATAGAGGGAGAGAGAGGGGCGCTGAGGTGAGTTTGTAAACATTCTATTGCTGTCAATTTCAGAATCCTTATTTGGTAAAGGCTGAAATTGTGACAATACGCAGTGTATCATTATACAAATTGATTTGATTTAGTTACAGCTGGTGGTATTTATTAATAGTGGTGGACTTGTCCCTTCACTAAACTGTTGTAGAAGCTAACGCTAGCTAAATCTACGCACAGACTGCTAGCTAACAAGTTTGTATCGCAAGCTACCAGCTAGTCTGAACGCTATTCACAAACAAGTCGTGCTATTATTTTTTTAAGACGCTCTGAATTATTACGCTTAAATCAGGGTCATCGTTGAATCGTATTCGATAAAAATGTCATTATGTGGATCTGTCGTAGTAGACTGTTGCAACGAGTTTTATCTGTGGGCGCAGCATACTTTTTCGCCAGCACAGCTTTACTAGCTCGCGGCCTGCTCGCTGGAAGTCCCTGGCCTGAAAGAAAGTGGTGAATTCCAGGTTTTGAGTGGGTCTCTCATCAACCAATTACGATCATCTAGCTAGGTTGATGGACACTGCTGTAGGCGACTCATAAAAGACATGCCGTTGATTGACGTCCTTATAGCCAATACTTCGAGGTTGAGGGCTGGCATATGCGGGAAAAGGTGGGGTTTTAACCTGGCGTGTGCATAACTTAGCTAGCAATTTAGCATAGCACCACGGCTGGCTAGTTGGCCAGCTAACAACTCAACATTAGTTTGGCCGAGGTAACTAGTTTCTTTTGAAATGTTTTGTCGCTCACAAACTATTTAAATGTCCATAAAGTCGAATGCACTGTGTCGTCTTTGGTGTTAAACAGCTCTGTGTGTCCATTAGCAAGTAAATAATTAAGAACAGGGTGTCGCCGCCCAAATGATAATAAGCTAACCAGCCAGGCGTAGTTAACGTTAGCTTCGCTATCTTGTCCACATTATGCTTCTAACGTTCATAATTTTATAAAACAAAGGCGGTGTCATTGGTTAAATCGAGGTTTGTATGCGTTTAACCTTGATATATCGTAACAATAGCTTGCTGTTTAGGACCAATGCTATTAAAAACTTACATGAAACATATCATGTACTGGCATGAGGGTGGTTTGACATGGTTAACGATAGCTGTTCAGGTTGGCGAGTTAGCTGACGTTTCGTGAGGTTTTGATTTTTTTGTAGTGATATATTAGCTAGATAACGCAAGCAAGTGAAGCCGTACCACGATCAAAGGTTCCCATTGGAGACAATTTAGGAATCGACTGCGTCGACAATTTGCATAGAAATGTATATTTTATAATCTTTTTTTCCGTATGTTTTACTTTTATGTTTACATTAAAACTTCGTCTTGGCTGCTTTTAGAGACAAGTATTGGAGAACAAGGTCTACACTAAATAATGGAAGCCTGTGTGTCTGATCTGTCTCATAGCACTGCATTTTCCAAAGAGTCCTTTGTATTGTGTTGATTTGTTTAGTACAGTGTGCATATTTGCTGATTGTCCAGTGTTTTGAGTCTTGGACTACTAAATTGATATTTCTGTAGTTCAAGGATCCTTTAAATATCAGTTAGTAAAGGCAATTAGTTGGCTATCCTTAGACATATGAGCTGCATCATGCATCATCATACCGCACCTGTCAACACCATGTGTAAGTATGTGAATTGCGCTTTAAATGGAAATGTGGGTCACATTTTTGAGTCTGTATTCTGTTCATTTCATAGTGAAAGTGCAGTTCAAAAACTGGTCTTTCCCCCTGTGTGCCTAAGGTAGTTGTTTTGTTTGTGTATGTGAACTCCAGAACTATGAATTGAAATTTTAGCATAAAAAAAGTTATACAGAAATAATCCTACCCGATTCCATGTAGGGAAGTGACTGCTCCTCTTCTGATAGATTTAGATCAAGAGGTACAATGAGCCACATTTGCACATACCTTTGTTGCTGGCATGGCGCTCTGGTGTAAAAGCCCAAAAGTGGATGAATTTGAACTCACATATGCAGCTCTATAGAATGGTCATGTGAATCATAACATCATCTCAGTTTCAGTGGACCCTGTTCCCCTAGCAATTCCCCCACGCCATGTATTACGCTATGAATGAAGCTTTATTTGCAGTGAAAGGATGTCTACCTGTTTTTTTAATGTATTTGTAATGAAATTGACTGATGAAAGGTTGTCAGCATAGCATGGTGAAATTAGCACAAAGAGGCCATGATCTGCTTTAATAAGTAGTGCTTTTAGGTCCAGATTGTGTCCAGTTTCTTAACAGAGAATGGCAACATTGTGTGGTATTGTCTAAAGGCTCAGCATGGTATTTGTGTGGAGACCTCTGCAGTTATGCAGACATGGCTATTGGGTTTCATTTGTTCCATATACCAAAGCTCCGATTCAGTTTGGTTACATAAATACATACTGGTTGGTGCACACGCCCTGTAGCCTAGATCTCCTCTGGACTGGCAACATGCTCAAGCGCCCCACACTGACTTACCTGTGAGCTACCCTATACCCAGGAATCTTCCATAAGCATTCCTATCTTTCTCTCTCCTCTCTCTTGCTGTCCCTTCCCCTTTCTCTGTCTCCCTCTGTCTGTTTGTGGGGTCTCCCCTACCCTCTGGCAACTCAAGCTCCAGATTCCTCATTCCTGGCCGTGGCCGGAGCTATTAATACAGTTTGTTTAGTCAGTTTCCTAGCAGGCAGCATCAAACACTACAGGCCAGTGGCTGATTATAGCCGGACCCCCGCTCCACTCCACCTGCTGACGAGGAGAAATCCAAGTCAAAGCCGACGACGGGGCCGGCGTCGGCTTCTCCCTCACCCACTGGATCCAGGCCACCGGCCAGTGCAGCCATGCCTTGCCACCCCCCCCCACCCTTACTGCACTCTGGATCAGTTTAAACTTACAGGACGCAGCAGGTCCTCTTCTGGGGCTTCCCAAGCCCCAAAGCCCAGTCTTGGCAGCCACAGACGTTGCCATGAACAGCACACCAGCCATCTCGTCAAGAGCACTGTGTAAACACACACACACTAACTCTCACTCATTCACTATAAGTTTTCATCTTAGGGTGGGGACAAAAAAAAAAACAGAGAGAGACTCCGGCTTCCATTTGTTTTATAGGCTGAAGATGCAATAATCTCGGTTTAATGGCTGCCTTTATAGCCACTGAGATTGAGTGAAACGAGAAAAGGGCCACTGTTTTGCAGCGGTGGAGGTTGTAATTAAGTTGTTTTGTAAGATGGCTCCTTTTTTCAGGGCCTATTTTTATAGAAAAGGCCCTGGTAAGATTTCAAGTGTAACCATTCTTTTAACATGCATAGCCTACATGTTTTTTTTTTGTCTTCTTTTTTTTTCCTTGAACTTCCTCTATGGCTTGTCGTCAGCACTTTCATGTCATGAGATGTAACAAATGATATGCTATCAGGGTCCAACAAATTGTTACTACTCGATAAGCAGTTTGAAAACCCCACCTTGCCCAATGCATAATGGGTTTTGTGTCTGCACTGTTCTATTCAAGCCAAAGAAGGGCCAGTTAAGAATGTGCTCAGATGGTCACACGAGAATGTGACTGTGATGTTTGTCTCCCTCCCTCTCTCTCTGTTTGTAAATGGGCTTCTTGCACACCTCTGTCTAAATTGACTTTATGCGGACTATAAGCTGCTTGAAAGCCTTGGCACCAAGCTGTTGGCTCGCCTGCTGTCTGTGAGTCTGTGAGGTCTGCAAGGAATCAAGCTGCCTGGCTTGTGTGTCACTTTGATCTCTGCCAAGAGGGAAAGGCCTTCTCTGAGGCAAACAAGATGCAGCGATTCAACACACACACACACACACACACAC
>JASCQX010000193.1:2228628-2239494 GCA_030264415.1 Sardinella fimbriata
AAGCTCACAGTTGACTGCTGGCTCCTTCGTTTCTCACCTGCTGAGAGCAGCACCACGGCCATGAAGAGAGCCATCTCGTCGGCCTCCAGGCCCAGAGCTCCCAGCTTCTCACTGAACTCAAACATGGCGTCCAGGAGGGCGCCCATGCCAAGCGCCCGCACGGTGGCAAGTGGGTACGTCTTCCCATTCAGGAAGGTCACCGTCCTGTCTTTTGGGTTGAACAGGGAACAGAACCTCACCATGAGCACCTGCAAGGGAGGGGAGGAGAAAAGAGTGTGAGATTATCTGAACGACAAACAATTTTTATTCCATCCACATTACAACATACAGAGTACAGGGACAAGCACACATGCTATACACGTTATTTCTGTATCCCGAAGAACACAACTATGGCGTGGGAGAGGGCCTCACCTGGAAGGTTCCTGCCTTCAGGAGCATGACCTGGTCGTGCTGACAGAGGTCCTGGAAGCCGGGGATCCCTTTGGCGAACTCCACCACCTCCCGCACGGCTGGAGTGAAGCACTGGGAGAAGGACTCCCAAACCTCTTGACTAGAGGTCCCGGGAGCGGACACTGGGTTTGCGTTCAGAGGACAGGCCTGCGGAGATAAAAGACAAAAAGGTCACTCAGGGCACATGACACATGCTAGGGGCTCAAAAGGTCATAGATCATCTATACCAAAATGTACACTCTTTGATAGACTCACCAGGACTTTTGATCCAGCGGCTAACTTCCATGGGCAGGTGTTAGCCTGGCCTTGGCCTTGGGACTGTACGGGGGAGTGGTTATACTGATGAGGGTTAGTTGCACTGGCTTGTTTGTGTGGGCAGTGATTCTGATTGGATGGAGCTGGGTGGTTGTAGTAGCTGCTGTTCATGGAGGAGACGGGGCAGTTTTTGTCACCTTGCGCCACGGGGCAACGCGCAGAAGCGTAGCCTACCGAGGCATTGGAGTGGAATGCGTGGGCTGAGTTGGCTTGGCCGTGGCGGTTGGCTTCCTGAGGCAGAGGGTTGTTCTGGAAGTAGGCTGGCGTGCCGTTGGCGCTGCCCAGCTCCACGCGCTTGTTCAGACGGTCCTGAGTGCTTACGAAGATGTCCTGGTAGGCACGGGAGATGGCCCCGATGGCCTCTTTGGACTGGCTCTCGGCGGGGCTCAGTGGCGCCTCCTGCGCTGTAGGGGGCTCCATCTCCAGGGAGGCCGACTCATTCAGGCTGTTCATGTAGCTCTGCATCTCATCCAGCAGCCTCTGCTTCTCGCGCTTTGGGATGCGACCAAAACGCACCGCTGTAGGGAGACAATAACAACATTTAGAGTCTCCATTGGTGCAGAGCCATTTCCTAAGTAATGTTTTAAATCATTTGAGATAATAATAACATAATAAAATACATTGTTACATGTAATATAACATGAATTAAAGATCCATCATGTATGTCATAATGCCTGCAATATAAATATGCCTCCATGATGTTGAACAGGAAGCACATCCACTGAGCACATAAGGATGCATATTATTAGGTCCAGTGCACGCATGTCTGTGTTCTTAACTGGATTGTGTAAGTCTGGTGGTGGACACCATATTCATTCAACCCCCCCCCCCAAGAATATCTGTCAGCTGGCCTGGATAAAAATAGCAACCCCCTCTCCTCCATATGCTGCATCTACCCCCACCCCTATCTATTGGTCTCTATCCTCCTCTCCCAGTGCACCATCTCGCGTCCACTAAGTAGGGCAGTGGGTCAGCCCAGAACACTGGAATGGAGAATTAAGAGTAATGGGCCTTCAGAAGCAGGGAGCGAGAGCAGAGGGTCGTGCAGCCAAGGGTGAAGTGCCAAGTTGGACGGTGAAGTAGGCACAGAGGACATCGTGAGCTCGCAAAACGCCGGCGATGAAAAGAGAGGAAGGCACAGACAAATGTCAAGTTTGAGGTCTACATGTTTACTCTGGGATGAAACTGCTGAATTTTACTAGTGAGAACTGCAAACAGCTCTCTACACGCCTCACGTGGATGCCTGTCTTGAACTGAATGAAATGAATTGAAAGATGACTTGAGGCAACGTAACATTTCCTTTTAAAAACATGAGTTCTACTACTTCTGCTGCCACTAGTGCAACCTCTATGGCAATTACTGCCATAGAGTTTACTACCAAGAGAGAAAAATATTATACATTAGCTGTAACTACTTTGCAAGCACCGATTATATCTCACTCGGTAAAACGGTTCTCAGGTGGCTGACATGTTTACAAATACAAATTTACTATGTAAGCCGAGCTGAGTGGAAATGGGAACAGTGGTGAGTTCTTGATGAAGAGAGCAGGTGTGGTTTGTGGTTAGTCTGCATGCTGATTATGCACTACAACCCCACAACACAATCAAGGGCTTCCCCTCTTAGCTATGTTGTTCAGAACAAGCTAGTTTGTTCACTTTTGCGACATTGACCTTGTTCCACTGTATAGACTGACAGTCAACTGTAACCATTGGTCCAGCTCTGCTGAGCCTATGGCTATGCTGGCAATGCTGCTGTAATGCTGTTGGGTATCAGTGGAAACAAGAGGAAGCTGCTCCTTGACTTCACTAGAGAGTTGCCCCGTGGAAGTGAAACTGTGCCATCGTGTCAACTGTCACTGACATCTGCCTCAAAAAACTAAAATCTCAAACTTGAAATCAGGGCGTCTTCTTTCTTGTGGCCTGCTGGCAGTTACATGAGGGTTTCCTGTTTTTGCTATGAGTGTCAGAGAAAAAAGGGGTTTCTAGGCTGCGGCTTCTTGACATTCTTTGCTCAGTAGGAGAGGGGTGAGGCAAATGCATGCCTCTCTTATCTGCACATCTGTTTGCCCCTCAACGTCCACCAAGTGCACATTCAGTGGCATCACTGTATCTGCATAAATGTCATGTGAAGCGTCTCGCCCACCTCCGCTTCCATGGGCGCCCAAGCTAAATGAGATGCACAGCTGATGCTGGGTGAAGTGCAAGCCATACTGACAAGAACAGAGGGGGGAACCAAACTGCACAAAGTAGGTCACAATGTGCAAAGAATACTGGTGTCATTTTTTTGTTTTTTTTTTAGGTCATCTAATTTTTTAGATACATTCATTAGCAGAAGGGGATGATTTATTTCTATTTTTTTTGTGTGATCCTGCCACAATTGAAAAGATGATACACAAAGAAGGGGCATTGTCAAAGAAGGCAAAGGCAAGAGGCAAAGAAACTGGGTGGACGTTTTAATCTTTCTGCATCTCTTGCTTAATTGTTGCCATTAATTGCTTGAGATGCTATAAGGGCATTTGGGGTAATCAAGCTGCTAGATGCTCCAGTTTCCCAAAATAATTCCTGTGTTTGCTGCAGTTTTCCAGATGACAGATAGCTTCAGGGACTGCCCACCTCCTCCCCTCATATATCATTGTCTCGGGAAAGGCACGATGGAAGGAGAGCATAGGGATCAGGGAGAGAGGGAGGGAGGAGAAAACAGCTGATACAAAGACGGAGAGGCAGAGGGAGAGAGAAAGAGTGAGAGAGGAGAGGCAGAGGAAGAGGGCAAGAGAGAGAGAGAGAAAGAGAGAGAGCCGAGGAAGAAGAGACTGCAGAGGGCAAAGAAAGACAAGTGATGAGCCCAAATTAGCCCAAAGAACTTGCTAAACTGTGCTAACTGAGCGCAGAAAGTGGGTTTGAGGGGGAAAAGTAGAGGCTGCAGTTTCCTTGCTGCATCCCTCCCCCTCTGAGAATAAGCACGGCAGCAGCTATGGGCAGCTAGCGCTGGTTACTGGGGCAGGGGCATATTCACATCCTCCAATCCATAACTCTCACCGTCTCGAGACATGCCGACACCAATGCATTTCTTGAAGCGGCAGTGCTGACACCGGTTACGGTTCATGCGCATGATCAGGCACTTCTCGTTCTTCACGCACATCTTGTAGTTGATGTTCTGCTGAATGCTGCGGCGGAAAAAACCCTGCAGAGAGAGAGAGAGAGAGAAACACAGAGAGTGCATAAGACGAAAAAAAAAATGGGCACAATGATCACAAGATCAGATGGCAATGAAAGATAACAAGATGCACAAGACCACAATGCACAAAAGACAATGGATAGGCTCTTGCATTCTATGTAACTGTGTCAGTCTGCCTGCAGCATGTATGTCTGTATGTCTGTCTGTCTGTCTGTCTGTCTGTCTGTCTTACCTTGCAGCCCTCGCACGCATGCACGCCATAGTGGAACCCTGAGGCAATGTCGCCACACACTTTACAGAGCAGCACCATCCCCCCGGTCTCTGCACAGATCCAGAAAGAAATGCACCATTAAAGGACACTTCCATCAAACATCAACCACACAGAGAGAATTGGATGCAGACAGAAAACATATCATGGAAAGGAGAAAATTATAGCAAGCAAATCAAAGTATGCAGTCTTATAGGGAGCAAAAACATTATGAGTGGAGTGTCTGATGAGGCTTACTACAACAGAGGGGATTAGGATCATGACTGAGATGAAGGCAACACAAGACACTTACTAGTGAATGTACCAGTGAAGGTGCATGGCCTCTTGGCAGCGATGGGGTGGGAGTAGGTGTGCTGAGCAGGGGTCGAGCTGGGAGCATTGCTGTAGATCTCTGGGAACTGGAAGACCAGCTTGGGGGAGGAAGAAGGCCCCCCAGTCTGCGCCCGCTGCTTCAAGGCTCCAATCTCGGTGAAGGTGAACTCCTCCGGGGAGGAGGGTTGGGAGTGGGACGAGGGAGACTGGGTCTGGTACCCACTGGAAGGGCTGCCAGGGCTGGGGCTGGCACTGCCAGAGGAACCAGCATAAAGGATCACACTCCCTGCAGACACAAAAAGGAGGACACCACTAAATCACTGTCTGAAAAAAAGCCTGTAAAAAGACCACTGACTTCAGTTCACTTATAACATGACATGAGATGTACTGTATGTCAACCATCGGTGCACTGGACATCACAGAAGCATCAAAGCAGAGTTTAACAAGAATTTAATGTCCTGCGTTTTATCATGGATTTCATTTTACAACTGTTCTACCAGACTTCAGTCTTTCATTGGGAATATGACTTACAGGGATATCTAAAAAATATCTTATTAAATGGTTAATAAGAGATTCAACGAAATAGACAAAACGTATAAAGTTGGCACTGGTGGTCATTGAGGCCTTAAGAAGGTTTACGTGATGTAATGTTGCACAACCTCTGACCGGCATGAGAGCAAATGCTAAGAGTTTTCAGCATCATTGACTCATGCTCGCTGAGGCGGAACGACTCAACGAGTCGCTAAAAATACTGTTGGAAGCACAGCAACAGAGGAGCGCGCGCGTGCACACACCAACCAACTGCAGCCGCGTTTCGCGTAATCTTTATTTATTTGGTGAAAAGCCGGCGTTCGGTATTCACATGTTGCCATAAAACAACCGGCTGCTTGATAATATCTCCTGCAGGTCTCTTTCGGTTCGTCGCCGCCGCATATTCTCCTAAGCATTGCTGCTCTGCTGCTCATGCGTTGTGGATGGGCTGAGACATGGCCTCACGTGTCTGCGAGGTCTGCTGCCTCCCGCGCTCCAATAATAGCCCAGCTCCCTTGGCATACTGCCCAGCGCGAGAGAACTACATGACACCTGACCGCTGCTTCACATGTACTGCTGACACGGTTTCTGCCTTATGAAAATCCGCAGTCTCGTGTAGTAGACATCCACAACAATCACAAGTCAGAGTTGTGATTACTGCCATAATACCACACCCAAGGATGGTTTGTTAGCGAATACACTTACAGTATTCATCCTTTATACTGCCTTGCCTGAAAAAAGACTGGAGTCACGTTTTGAGGGAATGTGCTCCATTTTGACTTTTGGATCAACCTCTGGCAAATTGGTTAAATCCAAGCCAGGAAAGATTCTATACCCAAAAGACAGATGACAACTTGCATCCTGTCTCACATCAACTGCAATATTTGAAATAGGATGTTAACACCCACCAATGACTAATGGTCTCCATGCCACACATATAGCCTGAAATATCTAAGAATAAGGTAATATCAAAACAAATTGCTCATTGTAAGTGAATATTTGGACTGAATCACATGCACTATAGCAGGCAATAGCTGTGGGGAAATTTGCATGTGCTGTTGTAAGCAGACGTTAAATGGCATCAAATTTTTTTTTTACAACAACAAAAATTACATCCCAGTAGCTGTCCAACCCCTCCTCTCCAGGCTTTCCTCGTGCTGCACATGGCATTTGTTTGGCTGAAGTGTTTGTCTAATCCTTCAGCCAGCACGTGTTGCCGGATTTATTATTGACACACTGAGGAACTCTACTTTACAACAGGAGCATATCTGAGTCAGATACTAACTAGCATGCCTTGCCAAAACCTGTGACCTCGACTAAACACACAAGCACACACACTGCCTCGTGCACCTGCGGAAGTCCATGTGAGATGCTTTCAAGAGATTCTTCGACAATAACAATGCAGTAAAAAAGAGTGGCCATGGATCTGTAGTCAATGAATCATAGTAAAGAGGAAGCCAAGCCTCATTTACAAACACTTCTTTTATGATGTAGTTAATGTTAGACTTGCCATTAAACAGAGTGTGTAGTAGCAGGCCCTTATCTTTCAATGAATAATCTATAATTGGCCCTCAGCACTCAATAAATAACTATTTTTGGAAATTATGGCAATTGTTGACTAAGTAAATTGAATGTGGTCAGGTGGCACCTAGAGGATATGCTTGAGTGAATGCCCCATGAAACCACAGCTAGGTTTGGCAGGCTAGAGGAGTAACAACAAGCTAGTGCACACTTGCACTGGAGCCAGTGCAAACAACTAGTGTTAATTGAGGAATCAGCACATCTCAGCAGCTTAGCCTACCCATGTAGCCTGTAATCTGCCACAGAGTAGAGGCAGGCAGAGGAACGTGAGTACTGCACGGGTGCAGTAATCCCCTCTCCTCTTCCCCCTCCCCCCTCTTACTAGTGCATGCTTCCCAAGCCTCAACCAGACTTAACCCTTGTCTCAAGGTTGCTGCTTTTTGCACAGTCACATCACAGAGCACAATAGTTACGAAGGGTCAATAACAACCTGTGAGGGTCCAGAACCCACAATAGTTTGCACATAAATGCACATGTCTATATATTGTGCCACTGGTCAGATATGGCCCAGGGACTGAATATGTGTGACCGCAAAACAAACAAACACACAAGCAAACAAATATAGGAGAATAAACACCAGAGACACCACAATATAAAATTCTTATAACAATTATCCAAAAATATCACTTTAACTTTATATCTCAAGCACAAAAATATGTTCTGTCTGTTATCCTTGTTCAGGTCAGTAGGCCTATAACAAATTTCAGTTCTAATATTTCCAAAACTATTGGATTTTAACCGCCCAGCTAAAATGATTTGACTCAATTAGGCTATTCCTTCATTCAATTGACAAGGCATTCCTCCATCAAAGCCAAGATGACAACAATATGTCTTGGAAAATCAGGGAAATCTATGGAATCTATGGAAAATAAAACGTGTGTGAATTCTTGAAAATAAAAGCATCTTCACGTAGGCCTAATATCTAAATGTGAATGTTGTTGAATGTTAAAGTAGCCTATGTGGTCTGTGTCGGTGAGATGCTGCAAACGTGATAAGCTCTTTTCAAACCAAAACAAACTGCATGAGACGAGGAAACGTGATCTGGAGCTACATTTAATGCATGAAATCGCTGACCCACTGACCAACCTCCTCCGTTCACATCACCGCGGGCGGCATGAAAACACAAGTGTGCGTGAAAGAACTGATGGGAGGAGGGCCCGGATATCACGCGCGGCACGCGGCACAGCAAGTGCATCCACGTGAGGGCGACTCTGCGTCTGTGGGAAGATATTACTCTGCGATCTCACCAGCATTCATGTTCCTCAGGCATAGGCTACCCCAGAAAAACTGCGTTCAGTTAAACAGGGAAACAGAACAGCGCAGGATGGCCGATATAGGCTGAGATAAAGGGGGCTTGGGTTGAAGTATCCTACTTATCAAGCATTTCCCCTACCCCCTACCCCACAGATGTACGCAGTTGCCCACATTAACATAAGCTATACTTTAAATAAGGTATGAACACTATAAATGACTATATACGTACTTTTCAACAGAGAATACATTACATTTAACCTAATGCGACGCATTTGGAATTATGGATGAAGAGTGGTAGCCTTGATTATAATTCTGCCTCCGAAATGAGCTCACATCATGGTTGTGGGTCAAAGATTTTACTGTCTGATGACAGCAACATTTACCTACAGTGTATAAATGGCTCAACGATAACAATCGTAACCCACCCCAAGAAAAAAAAATCTTGTTCTGAGATCTGATCAAGATTTTACCCTCATACACGTTTACTTATTAGAAGAGACATTAAACTGTGGACAACACCCATGTGTAAATAATGTACTTGATAAAAGCCCTTGTATCAATATGGGGATACCCATAACAATAATATATCAGGTCTATGCTATTTGTTTTACCCAGAACAATAGCGTGTTTACTAGGTAATCTACAGATGTGGGTAGGGCACTGTAGCGAACGCACTGGAATCACATGTCCGGTGCAGGTTTACGGTCAGTTCAGCTGAGTGTAAAGAGTGCGCCCAGTTCAGCATAGGACAATGTTTTCATCACCTGCGCAGAAACGTGACTGCAGCCCGTGTAAATGAATCACTAGTCAATTAACGCAGGAGCGCATAGGTGCAAAACACGTCGGCAGCCTTGGACTGTCTCCCATGGGAAACACTATCACATAGCCTAAGCTGCTTAAATGTTGTGCTTGCCGACATGAACAGCTTGCCTGAAGTAAGCTACATTAACCTACATGGCTGCCATGACTTTGTCAACCTCCCAGGAAAAGGGAAAGTTGACATGAAGTTTCATTAGCAAATTTCCGATATTTGAATGCTCACTTGACAGCCCCTCACCTTCGCCCAGTGCAGCCCACTGCAACAGAACGGCTAAATTGAAATAGGCTGTCAAACTGAATCTCCTTTTGATTTTATTGTCTAACAACCCTTCCTTATAAAAGTATTTGTTTTGGACAGGCATCTCAAAGCGTCATGTGATTATAGTTTATGTTTGCAGGCGTGTGTGACAGGTCTGTGTAACACGTGAGTTTGTTTTCATGTAGAGGCAGGAAGCAGATAATCCAAGCGTGCTGTCCGGGAGCGGTGGACTAGCCTACCATTCAGACTGGAGTCAAGAAGGATTTGACAGCTCATCATTACACATATATAGACTGCATCATACGATAGATATCTAGCCCGTGACTTACTCATTATTACCAGGTCACAACACTATCACAGACATAAACTCTGTCCAGAGTTCTTCAATGTCGATTCTGTGCATGACACATCTATAGACTAGGCTACTGACATGGACCACACACATTTTCTAGCAACAATAAAGACACAAAATCCACTGAAGACATATACTCAGCTGACTCCCAATTAATCAGGCTGTACAGCAGAACAAACTATTATGGTAGAGTAAGTTATATAAAGATAAGCAATTTCTCAACACGAAATGACAGTTAGACTACTTACCAGGACTATTATCCATGTTGTCCCTGGGATAGACTTCTTGATACAGGTGCTGATTTCAAAAGAGTTGTCTTGTCTTGCAGTTTAGTTTACTTGAAACAGGTGAGAGTGTCATTAAATGCATGTGCACGAGATGCCTTCCCAAAAAAAGTACTACACAGCTTTGTGCACAGGGCATTGACTTATGCACGACAAATCGCACTACTCAAAAAAACCCGTCCTCGTGAAATGCTGTCTCAGGTGAGCTCCTACGTTTCACCGGTGAAGCCACCTGTGCCGCGTCTCATCTGTCAACTATGAAATTTTGGAGGATTGTGTTGAAGTGATGTACTACGTCTGAAGTACAACCACCGGCGCGTTGGGATCCTAGGTCCTTGGAGGCTGAACTGTTCAACTACACATAGAGCAGAACACACCCCTAACTCATAGACACACACTCTGGACACTTTTTTGCAGATGACTGGCTTCACTGCTCCTTCAAGTTCTGTTATCTCTGACAGTAGGTTAACGCTTTCACTTTAGGTATCCCTTGAACTTCTCTGGCTGTCTCCCTCCTTCACTCGCTCGTGCGTTTTCATTGGCTGGTGTCTAATGCCACGGTGAGCTGGACGCGCTTATTCGACCGTGGGACGTGTGCAGTAAAGCCCTACTGCATGTGCACTCTGCATGTGCCAGGGAGAACGCTGGCCTACTGACACACATTTTATGCAAAATACGGCGCGTGTGATAAGCCAGGGGGAGGCGATGGGGGCGAAGCACATGTATTGTGGGCGGAGCTCACCGTGACTGTCTCACACACGACTGCTGCGTTTTAAAAGCTCAAGTGATCTGTAACTCTGAGGCTGTCATTCATTATGTGAATATGAGAGGTACTGATGCTGCCCCACCCATACGGGTCACATACACCTGTGCGTAGGCTACCTGTGCGGTCTTCAAAATGGGATTATAAAAATAGCCTATACTGACACGTGCAACATTGCAATAACTTCCCTGATATCAACAAACTGTGGCATTGCCATATTCAATTTAGTTATAACACCATTAACGTTATTCGCTTGTGACTGGGTCTGCATATAGCCTACCAATATAGCACTGTGTCAGTCGGATTTAACCCCATGTCGACCTTAGAAAGCAAATTTCCTTTTGATTGAAGAGATTCCCTATTAAGAATGAAACGCTGCCCCTCTGTGGTTGAATTCTGTTGTTTTAACAATACAACGGAGGATTCAGGGCTGCCAAAGTGTAGAATGATTGCAGGGCTTAATAATACTGGAGGAATCAGCCTTGGTTATTGCACCAAGAGATA
>JASCQX010000193.1:2901086-2912544 GCA_030264415.1 Sardinella fimbriata
CAGTCAGATAAGGCTAAGTCATGTAGTGGGCCCTTCCTCCTTTGTCTTTTTGTCATTGCAATATGGAACTAGAGATGGCTGTATACTTACAACTTGTTGTATAAAACCATGACGGTGCCG
Source organism: Sardinella fimbriata (assembly GCA_030264415.1). Taxonomy (NCBI): domain Eukaryota; kingdom Metazoa; phylum Chordata; class Actinopteri; order Clupeiformes; family Clupeidae; genus Sardinella; species Sardinella fimbriata. The sequence goes on from JASCQX010000193.1 coordinate 2,901,207, forward strand.
GTGCCTATTTTGTAGCTGAGCGCAGCAGAGGAGGCTGAAGGGGCTGCTGTGTATGACCTGGTGGTGACAGTCTCACACGTGCTGGACGCTCGCACCGGTGGCAACCTGGTGGCCCATATCAAAGTAGGAGAGACTTACCACCAGAGGAAGGAGGTAAGGCCGATTAATGTAGACTCTTCGGGGGGCATTGGGGCAACAGGGCGTTTGGAGGTGGGCTCCAAAGATTGACCACATTTATTTTTGTTTAGGGTGTGACACATCAGCAGTGGTATTTGTTCAATGACTTCCTGATTGAGCCCATCGACAAGGTAAATGCCATATGGCAACGGAATTGTGAATATTCAGTCATTTATACTATAAATAGAATTTTATATGGGTCTAAATTTTATAGGGTCTTTTTGCATCAATTATAAACTTGTTTCGTGTTTTTGTCTCAGCAGACCGAATCGGCCCAGTTTGACGTGAACTGGAAGGTTCCGGCGATTCTGTACTATGCCAAGAGGAACTACCACTCCAAATACGACCTGCGCAGTAAGGGCCTCTTGCACCTCCTCTTCCATCCTACTTTGCTTTTGCTCTTTCCATGATGCCTTTGTTATTCATTCTGACTTCTGCGTTTTTCTGTGTTCTGTTCTTCTCCAGTTAAAAATCCCATTGAGGCCAGTGTGCTGCTCACAGAAGCTTCTCTGGCACGCAAGCAGAGGAAGAGTCATGCGACCTTCATCCCCCTCATGGTCAGTGAGATGCCGCAGGCAGGAGACCTGGTGGGACTGGATGCTGAGTTTGTCACACTAAATCAGGTTTGAATCTCTGTGTTTCTATATGTGCATACCACGCCTCATTGGCTGCTGTAAAAGTATATATAACTCTGCACTGCTTATTAGCAGTGGAAGCAAATGAAGTGTGTGTCTGTGTGGAGCTGTAACATAAGATGCTAAGTTGCCATGCGATGCGTGTCTGAATGAGGGCTCCTTCTCACTCATGGTTGCATGTTGGTTGGCAGGAAGAGGCTGAGCTCCGCAGTGACGGCACCAAATCCACCATCAAGCCCAGCCAGATGTCTGTGGCCCGCATCACCTGCGTTAGGGGCCAGGGGCCCAATGAGAGAGTGCCCTTCATAGATGATTACATCTCTACCCAAGAACAGGTAACAACTTTGTAAGACAATACTGATAATGACATTTATTTTTACCCAAGCCTTTTCTTGTTATTCTCATGATTTTCATTTTTTATTTTGCCAGGTTGTTGACTACCTGACTCAGTATTCAGGAATCAAGCCTGGTGATCTTGATGCCAAGATCTCCTCCAAGCACCTGACCACCCTCAAGTCCACTTACCTCAAACTGCGCTTCCTCATTGACACAGGGGTGCGGTTTGTAGGCCATGGCTTGCAAAAGGACTTCCGTGTCATCAACTTATTGGTATGTCACAGTCAGACTCAGACATGTCCATCATTATTGGACTCGAAATCTGACTCATTTTGTTGTTATTTACCGAAACAGTGTCTGTAATACCTCTTTTTGCATTGTTACTTTTCTCATAGAAAATGTGATACTGATCTCTGGATTTCTTGAATATCATGGATATCTTAAGAAATATCCATCTATTCTTCTGAAGTAATTCACTGTTTATGGCCTTTTGGTTCTAGGTACCCAAAGATCAGGTCATTGACACGGTGTACCTGTTCCACATGCCGCGCAAGAGAATGATCTCCTTGCGATTCCTTGCCTGGTACTTTCTAGGTTTGTATTTCATCAGCATTTTTTGCCAGATGTATGTTTTATGTCAGGAGATTCTGTGTTTGATTTTTCAACATAGTAAACTATAATTTTTTTTACCTCCAGTCCAGTCTGTTCTGATCACTGGCAAAGTAACTCCTTTTTCCTTTAGAGCTGAATATTCAGGGTGAAACACATGACAGTATTGAAGACGCCCGCACAGCCCTACAGCTCTACAGAAAGTACTTGGAGTTAAGTCGGGGAGGCAGTGATGAGGTCCGAAAAGTTCTAAAGGCACTGTATGAAAAGGGACGCAAGCAGGATTGGAAAGTTCCGGATGCAGACCCCACAGATGGTCAAGGTAGCCCAAAAAGTACGAAGCTGTTAGAAAGCCAGAGTTGTTTGTACATTGGCAGGACAGTTAAGGACATGTCTGTGTTTGTCATTGTGTTCACAGTTCACCGTCTGCTTGTTTCTCCAGGTTCATCGGTATTTCCCTCAGTGATGGAGCTGTGATTTACATTTCAACGAGACCCTTGTCTCTGTGGACCCTTGATGGAAAAATGTACATTGTGGAATAACTTTTGCTTTTTTTTTTTTCCCAAATTATTTTTTTTTGCCATTCCCTTAAAATGCCATCATCACACTGGCTGTGAGCAAGACAGAATGATGCACTGAGCTGCAACAGTTAACCCGAGTTACTTTCATCATCATGTCCTGTGAGAGAATATGAAGGCCGTCACGGTCAGGACCGATAAATTGGAACATGGACACTGAAATATCATGGATTGACACTGCAGTTATTTTTATGCACTTCTGTGTACTCTGGAATTTTCTAATGTGTCTCTATGCTTTGTATCGCATTGGTTAATAAAAACTTGAAAGCTCTACCTGTCATGGACTTGGCAAAGCTGGCAAAATTAAGTAAATAGAAACGGTAAATAGTGAGTTGCCATGTTGCACAATAATCCACAGTTTTTTTTCCCACTACTGTCCTGAAGGTTTACATTGCTAGAAGGGAGGAATAAGTCATTTTTTAGTCATCCTCCTGAGTAAAGCATATTAGTAAATAGTTCTATTAACATTATAAATCTATATCTATATAAATCTAATTCTGTCGCTTTAATTGTGTGATGAAAAATACACAATTCTGTTTTTGTTTGACAATACTTGAAAACCGTTATTTGGAACCATTTCACTTTAATTCACTTTCATTTTAATGGAACATGTTTTAACCAGCGGCAAAGCTTTAGTTGCTCTGTGAGTACTTTTGAAAACTATTAAAAAGATAGGTGCAATTTTGCTGAAATTCTGGGGATGATCCAGTTTGGTAGACTATTGTTTAATATTGTTGTGGGGATAAAAACTACTGGAACCAAAATGGAAATCATACTAAATAGTCAGTTTAATGGTTGTTTACTCTTAATATTAAATTATACAGTACATTGGAAAATAGACAAATAGACAAAAAATAGACAAATAAACTAACTGACTAAACAGAATACTGTGATTTTAGAACCAAACATTGACACGTCTCCTTTTAAAAAACATTAATTTCAGATGAGATTTATGCTGATCATGTAAAAGAAAATATTAGGCTGTTGATTTAATATGGATAAATATACAAAGATTTTAGAACAACAAAAAAAGGTCTAATTCTGTTGGATTTTTCTACAAATTCAAATATTAAGTTTACCCTGATTATGATAGGTAGGCTAATATTTAATGAATCAAATAAATCATTCTTACTTTGTGTGGTTTTTAATAAAAGTAAATTGTTTTATGACATTTATGATCTTGAATAATAACTTTTTAAATTAAATATGTTTTTAATTAAATTAATGTATTGGTTTTAATTTAATTATGTGTTTACAATTTGATCACAACTTCAAAACAGTCCAGTGTTTTGATGGCTCAAAAGAAGAATATTAAAATGCAAATACCGGTAATTTTTTTTATTCAGTTAGGTCATTACACATATTTTCTTAACTGGGTGCTGGCCATTCATTTTCCCACCAACTCCTCAAAATGGCAGACACAAGCAAGCACCCAGAACCTTTAGGTGACCCATATCCCCACCACTGTCCCTGGATCCCATTGCTCCAGTAGCCTAAGTGCTGAACAGTTGATCAATGTGATTGTAAAATTAAAATTTTGTACAAACAAAACAGCTGATGCAAGATCAAAGGTCTAAACAGATGACTCACTGACTCTAAAGCACATTTGATCCTCAGCAAGCATCTAAACATTTCCTTCTTACAAAGCTAGTGCTGTGGCTTTCTCTCTTAACTATAGGCTATACATCACATGGTGTTATTACTTCTACCAAACTTAATTTCTTCAATTTCTTCTCTGTCCTGTCGTCTTTACAGGTTTATTCTTCGTTATCTCAAAGTGCTGATAATATGGATAAGTTATTAGTTTCATGGTCCGGACAGTATAGCATATCTTTTGGTGACAAGATCTCTAACTGTGAATTCCCATTAAGGTGTTGTACATTTCTGACCATATGTCATTGACACTCATATGCAGCTACATTTAACTAATGATCCAAATGGAATGGCCCATGTGTTCAAGAGGAACATAATAATATCTAGGATAAATTTATAAAATTGAATTGATTTAAAGTTTGCAGTCAGTAGCCTACAGATAAAGCTTATATTGCACAGCAAGTGCAAATAGCTCAGAAAGTGTGCCTGCAATGAAAGGTTAGGCCACTCCAATTTAATCCAGTCAAAACATTTTCTTATTTCTCTTGTTTTATTTTTAGTTTTCACTTTGACCAATTCATGTTTTTTTTCCCTGATTGATGAATAGATGGTGTAAATGTGCTTGGCTTTTTCAAAAGACCTGCTTCAGAAGTTCTTTTGTTTAGGCTACCCTTATCCCAAGCAGCATTTTTGAATACAGGGTTGAGTCTCCTAGGAAACCGTAAAACCTTTGAAATTTTATAGCAGGAATCTCAGACTATCAACAAAAAAAGTCTTAACCGGTTTTACTTAGTTCTAAATTGTAATTTTAAATTTATGGTTTAACTAGGCTGCATATTTTGTTTACTTTTCTATTTATTTTGTGCTTTTTACATCACGTGTAAACATTAGGATATTTAAAAGGCTATCAAATCTGGTGAGCCATTGCAAATCAGACCATTTCCTTGTAGTTTATGTCACAATTGGTTTGGTCTATTTATTGTTTTACATACAGATAGCAAATTATTTTTATATTTTATCTGCCTATAGATATTTTAAAAGAAAACTCTTTTTTTGTGCAATGAGAACTGTTGTTAAAAAAAAAAAGTTCCCCATCCCAAAGTTAACTCAAGCTGTCTGACGTCATACTCCCACAATGCACGCGCTCAGCTACTCGAGCGCTGCGGTATGTAGAGGGAAAATAACCCAGGCCTCGAAAAATAACAAAAAAAATCCTAAAAATTTAGGAAAATGTACTAAAGATAATGAATAAACTCTACATGGTGGAATTTCAACATACAGCAACTGGACAGAGTTTGCGTCGGGTTGGGAGTTCTGAAGTTGCCTCCATCGACAAATGCAGTCCTCGAAAGTTCGTGGTGAGTTTATGCCTAATTTATTTTTCAGCTTTTACCCTTCTCCATGCACTTGCTAATCTCGCTATGTATTTTCAAACGAATCGGTGGAAAATGAGAGGAATTACTTCATCCATGTTCTTACGGAATTATGCGCCTTTTGCGTTCTCGATTTTGTTGAAGAAGTCGACACTATCATCATAATGTGTGTTTTTGTTAGATAAATGTGGCCTCTGTGCTAGCAACCGACAATGTGGACACTAGACAGTGTAGCAATACACGGGCAGTTAACGAAAAAAGTATGCCATTTGATGTAGCGTCTTTGGAAGTCTAAATAATATAAACATTGAAACTTTTTTGATGGATGCTTTCCGGTGGGTGTATTTTTTTTAGGGGTTCATCTCAATTGTTCATGTATGAAAGGATATCAAGGTCTTTACCCGTTTAGGCTAAGTTACTGTCACTTGCATGTTAGTATAGAGTTATATTGGCTCATAAATAAATAAATGATTTTAAAAACATTGTTATATGGATAGAATTTCACGCTCGCCTAGTACTTTCCACAGGTAATTAGCCATAGGCTAAACCTTTAGCCAACACTTTCACTAGAGTTGTGACATGGGACACATAAGTTAGTTTATCACAATAGACTTAATGGAAACGGCCATAAATTAAAGATAACTCATTTTCAACACCGTAATTGGCTTCTAACCCTGGCCCAATCAATTATGCTCCACAATAGTCCCAAATTTCTCTGAAATGACATAACACAGGCTTATGCATATGTTGCATTTGCTTCTTGTAAATTTTGGACCAATTCTGGACTTAATGGATTTTTTAAGTAGGCCTATTGGCATCTATTCATTTAAATATTTTACTTAGCAGTATCCCTTTGAAATAGATTATAAAAAATGATTGTGTTGCAGTAATAGTTTACATTTTGAGATTCCAAATGTACCGCCATGATGAATCGAGAAAAACATCATTTTAAGTGTGCATTGGGTTAAATGTAATGCAATGAAGAAATTAGAATGCATTACAGTCTGATTGCTATTGTTGAAGTTCATTTGTTCTGAAGATAGGCTTAGTTGAAACAGTTTAAGACACTCATGAATAGAGCTGAATTTCATATTGATTTTCATCTCATTAATTGCAGGACAATGCTGATTCCAAACTGCCCCCTCTTTTCTGCAACTGCTGCACTAGAAGTTGGATGTGTGGTATGTGATTAAACTCTTATTTATTTTTACAATTTTCATTGAATATCTTATACCATGCACAACCAAGGTTAAAATAAAATCATAATACGTTTTTTTTTTTTTTCTCCCTTTCCTGTGCTGGTTAGACATGTGGCTACTCTCTCCCTCAACTCTTTGTGTGAGAAAATGTACCAAGGGAAGGACCACTTGAATAGCCTCCTGCAGACCCACGACCCCAACAAGCAAAACTTGCAGTGTGAGGAATGTGGTAAGCACTACAATACCAGACTGGGTTACAGGCGACACGTGGCCACACATGCTGCCTCCAGTACGGGGGACCTCACCTGCAAGGTGTGTCGGCAGAGTTTTGAGAGCATGCCTACCCTCCTGGAGCACCTGAGCTCCCACACAGGTAGACCACCCCCAGCAGGCGCTGCCGTGAGGGAGAGGAGACACCCCTGTGACCACTGCGACCGCCGCTTCTACACCCGCAAAGACGTGCGGCGGCACGCTGTGGTGCACACAGGGCGCAGGGATTTCTTGTGCCCTCACTGTGCTCAGCGATTCGGGCGCAGGGACCATCTCACCAGGCATCTGAAGAAGAGTCATGCTCAGGATCCCGGTCAGCTGGCCCACATGGCCCCAGGCAGTATGAAAGAAGAGCCAAGTCCCACGTTAGGTCCTGTAACACTCACCAAGGATGCTACAGAGGCCTTCTCAATGAGCTTGTACAACCCTCAGCATCTGCAGAGTGCTTCTACCTCAGGGGTACGCCACCACCATCACCACCACCACCACCACTCTCTGGTGCCCGGCTCCCTTTCAGCCCCTTTGGGGGTCGGCTGCAGTATGGAGCCTCCGAAGCTCCAGCAGCAGCAGCAGCTTCAGCAGCAGCAGTACCTGCAACCCCCTAGGTATCAGTCTGGATCTACCTCATACCTGAAGGCAGAGATGGAGAACCTCCTGGCCGAGCTTCAGTGTGGGCCACCTGCCCCTCAGGCAGCTGCCCCTGCATCCGCATCCCGCCCGGGAGACTTGTTCCCAGATGCCCTTGGTCAAGACCCTCACTTCTCACTCAGGAACTCTGCCTTCTCTAACACAGAGGCCAACTCTGCTGCTAACATGGACCTCTCGCATCTCCTAGGGTTCCTGCCATTCGGTTTGCCCCCTTATAGCAGCCCTTTGAGCACAGGGGGCCTGGTGATGGGTTACTCAACAACCACCACAGCTGCCAACTCCTCTTCTTCCTCTCCACAAGTGTCAGGGCCACTTCCCTCGTTTCAGCTCCCCCAGCCTCAGGAAAGCCAGAGCTCCGGCCCCCTGAACCAGCTCCCTGCAGTGTTTAGCCCAGGTTTCAGTTCGCACACACTGCCACGATTTCATCAGGCCTTTCAACAGTGAAGCCTCCCTGGATAAAGAGGGTGGAAGAACATGGAGAATATGACATAGAGCCTGCTGAATGAAAATGTTATATTTTGAATAAACCAGATGCAGTTCCCCCCTGAAGTCAAAGTGAACATCTATAGGTCTAATAAGATTAGTTGTAGTTGTTTCTCTCTAGTTTTAGATTATGCATAGATTTATGCATTTTCCAGCAGTTATCCCCATTGCTATTGATTTTTCACCTCAGGTTCAAAACCCAAGAGGCAAATATGCCCGCAAAAGTCTGATACAGTCTTGATTTGATGCCCATTACGAATCACATGAAGCGAAATTGACATAGTGTCTTCTTCTTGAACAGTGAAGCACTTTTATTGCCTTTAGCACTTCTCTGACTGAAGGAGGAATTCAGTCAAGTTCTACACACTTTTACAAATGTCCAGAACTCGCGCTGGATTCTGTCATATAGTTTTACCTCATACACATTTTGTGTAGCACATTAACTTGTTGCAGAATTAGCATGAATTTTTACGAATTTTTACCAATGGAATTCTAACAGAAGGGCAATGCATTTTTCAAACTTTCACAAGCAGATTTACTCTAATGGGGGTATACATTTCTAAATTTGTTTTAGTGTAGTGAGGTTTGACCTATTTTAGCAAATGGATGTTTGATATCCCTAAGTAATGGCATATTTAGATTTTAGTTTGTGCTAGATTGAGTATCTGGTGTGTGTACTGATGAAAGCAATAATTAATCTCTTATCTGCAGACAGCAAACTGGATTTTTGTGATTGGTTGTTGAATTACTTTAGTGTATATGCGATTTTCCAGATTTCCCCTGAATATTAGCATGATTTTTGAAAATACTATCATACAAAGTGTGTGGAATAATGTTGAACAAGCAAAGGTATTCAAAGGTTTTGCTGTGAAACATTGCCTAAACAATTGTAATCAGTTGTTTTTAAGTCTGAAAATGCTGCATTTATCAATATTATCTCCTCAAAGTTATCGTTTTATTATTATCTAGCATCTTACCAAAATCCTCAAGGAATATCTGAAAAGAGAATATATGATTGAATGATTGAAGACTATTTCCAGAGAAGTAGTGGTTGTGAACTTGTTTTGAAATATTTACACTCTGTCTGATGTGCATTGGTAGGATACTCTTAGTTGATTACAGAAGCCTGAATATCTGTCCCTGACATTATTTCCGGGGATTTTACACAGGAATTTTGGGCCTTTAAACTGTTTGGCCTCAGATTGAGTGAGCACTTCTGTAGGAACTCAGAGTTCCAGGGAAATTATGCTGTGTACATTTTATGAGACCAATAACATGAAACGCATATTTTGATTTGTTAGCCTATTTGTTAGCATTATAGATTTTACTTTTTTAACACAACATACCTCATTATCAATCCTGCTACCTGAATCTGCTTTTTGCAGTGTAACAGTATCACTTGAAACTGAACATGGAGGGTCAGATTGCAACTAATGTACAGTGGATGGTATCAAACATATCTTGGCTGTTACAAATGGATGTTAGAGGAAATCATGATTAAGATTAATTGGACTATGTGATGATCCTAAAATAGTGCATTTTACTCCGGGTCGACATCAGGCATATGTTTCAGGGAGTGATACTCATAATTGGAAACTAATACGAGTATGTTGCACCTACCAACTTTTTGTAACAGGATGTTATTTGAAAGATGATCATAGACTAAATGAACACACCAGAGGCGTTTTGTTTGGTCTACTTATATACCTCACCCAACATTGTGCCAGTCACATAAACGCAGGGAACTCAGTACTTGTGCACTTAACTAACAAAAATTCTGTTAGGCCCATAACTGTACATTCCCTGGTATTCAGTTTTATAGTTAGATCTGTCTAGTTACTGTGATATTTTGATACTGGCTGACTACCTCAGACAATAGCACTTTGGTGCTACACATTGTACCTCATGATGAGAGAACTGTGTTTAGAGAAATGTATACCTTTTAGGAAAATTGTTGTGTATCTGTTCAAGCCCAGCATGGGCCTTGACAATACTGTTTTATCGATCCTTTTTAAAAGAGAATAAAAGTGAACAGCTGAATAGATTTGGTCTGTTTGTGATGAATTCAGTTACTCTGGTACCTAACACAGATGGCAAATGATTTTTTATATGCATGTCATTTGTCATTGACATCATTCATTCTCATCTATTGAAATGGTTGTCAATGTCAGAAATGAGTAATTACAGTGCGAACACTTGGATCAATAAATCTGTGTTAAGGATTCTCAACTCTTATCAGCTGGCCTATACAAAACTAAGTACTATCCCAAATATCCCAATATATTTATTATCTGTTACACCATGGAGTCTTGGCTGGAGATACTCAGTGCAGCGTCTCAAAGGATAGGCTACACATCATTCTCAGTACACATGCGAGAAATAAAATAATGCCTTAATGCTACATTGACACAATATGACCATGACCATGGATCAGCAGCACAGAGTATCAAAACTCCATCCTGTTGGATATTTGGCAAACAATTTGGCCTATTCTTTTAGGATGTGTGAATTGCCCTGTAGACCTCCCTCAGGGTTAATGTTGGGGCCATATGTATAATATATTATATAACATAACCACATCCATCATTCAAATCCACATAAACATATGAATTGTACCTTACAAGTCTTCTTTTTAAAATTTAGAATTAAAGAATTTTAAATGATGGCTATTTCAGGTCTTAAGAACATCCAAATAAGTTGCTTCGTTGATCTCTGAGCACCGGAACCAGAGAAATTGAGTAGTTTAATGGTTTGCCTCTGCCCTTAAAATCAGACATGTGCCGAGGGTGGTGCTTTAGGGTCTAACATCCCTGCCACATTGTCCCTTAATATTCAAAGAGCCCTTTTAAGAATCCCTATCTGTGGCTTTCAAAATCTGGAAACTATAATCTCTACAATTTTATTCATATTTCACTAGGAAGGTCCCATTGAGATCATTATCATTCTCTTCTTCCAGGGAGTCCTGGCCAAGATAGTGCCTTTCAATCAAAAAAAGGATTGTTGTCGTACATTCAGAGCTTGTATTATGCACATTTACTGGACCGATGTTTCGGCTTTCGCCTTCAATCTTTTTTGATTGAAAGTATTGTTGAACCGTTGTATGCACTTCATAAGGTGTCTAACAGGCAGGCTAGGTTCTCTAAAAAGCGAGTGCTTTAGTGTGGTAGCTCAATTTCATTTTTGTCTCAAATCGTAGGCATCTCCCCTTGATCAGCTGGCTACCTGCCCCCTGAATACATTGTGAGAAAAATATTTCAAACCAACTCTTCATCGAGCCCAAAAGGATGCAGTTTATCATGTGTCCAAAATACAGTTTGGAGGGTTGAGTGCACAGGTAAGAAAAACTGGCATGGCAGAACTAGGCCAGATTTTTACAACTCCGGGAAATGGTATTTTGATGAGACTAATGTCTCAAGACTCCTTGTTAGACAAGTTCC
>JASCQX010000193.1:2945821-2956747 GCA_030264415.1 Sardinella fimbriata
TTTGAGAAGGCGGCTAGTATGTGAGATTGGCCAGACTAAGCTCGTATGAGCTTTGATGGTCGCGATAGCCAGGCTACTCAAGTCCATTTTCTATTAAAGAAATTTCTGTGCACATGGGCTGTATACCATTGCTGAATACCATTGTCGTCCTAAGCCCCATGACCGCTCAAAGACTTGCCTAGCGTGAATCATCTTTATGATCTGATTCATGTCTGTGAAAATGAATGGTTCAGGGCTTAAAGCAATGCGCCACCATTTGTGGAAATATGTTAATTTTCCATCTCCCCTCAAGTTAATTGAGTCATACCTTTCTCCTTTTCATCCAGTCCGATATCACTTTTCGCTTTAAGCTTTAAGGAGGGCATTGGCATTTAGTCAACATATCCTGTAATTAATTATTATAATTAGTTATCTACATTATGCTGTAATTATGCTGGTTTGTCCATGTATGCTGAAGTTTTGATAAATGTTATGAATATACTAAGAATCATACTTTTTTTTTTTAACCTGACAGGTAATCAGAGGAAACAGCATTATAATGTTGGAGGCGCTGGAAAGAGTATGATGGGTTTTGAGTGACCTTTTATTGTGCACGATGATGAACCATGGAGAACTTTGTCTATTTCTACATTTTTATTTTCAGTTATGTTTGTAGGTATTTGTTTTAGTCGAATTTGACTGTATTTGTTATATTCAACAGTGACACTGAGTATCCGAGTGGAGAGATGATGTTTTTGTAAGTTTATGTTTGAATGTGAGAATAAAATGCCTTTTTGATCAAACTGTGAAGTGTTTCATTATGTCAGGCAATACCTGAATGTAAAAACATCACAAGCATATATTTTTTATTGGTACCCATTCAGCAAGTTATTATTGTTATACCGGTAATCCTCATTGGGTTTTATTTTGAGTTTCTCCATTCATCAGTTTATAGCCTTACTCAATTGTTGGGATTTTTTTCTTTGCAAATACTGATGGAAGTGTTGCATGCACATGAAGATATTTGCTTTACCTGTCAATGTACAACGATGTTTCATAATCTTCAAGTTTGTGTAAAAACATTGAGCGTGTAGTCACACTGCAAGTAAGCATTACATTATCTGGACTTTGTCCTGACTGGCTGTCACCGGACTTCACTTTTATTTCTTAGTAAAAAATACAAGTAGCTTGGCTTATTTTTTAAGTCTTTGTGGTATGATGTATTCATTATCTTCACTATGTATAGGCTTAAAGAAAGTGCGCCATCTGAATGTCATGTTGATAAATGATAAGTTCATGAATAAAGAAACATTCAATCGTGCTTGCTGGTGCACGATGAAGGCCTATTACAAAGTACACTGTGCAGCCCATAAGCAAAGTTCGGTTTCAAAACCTTAGCACCACACTCTTATTGTGACAGAATGCGCCGGTGCAATATCGCCCTCGCTGTGTGTGTCGACGGCCCGTGTTTGTTATTGGTCGATCTGGATGTATTGAGGCTATGTGGAAAGTAGTAATGTCGGAGGAGGTTGCCAAGGCGGTGCAGTCCGTTGTGGACAGGGTAAATCAGGCGGCTGCCCGTCGCCCGAAGGTTAGTCCTGCAGAAATAACGAGTCAAAGAGAGCTTGATATAGATTGTTGCTCTTTGCAGTTGATCCGACTATATTAATTGTCCTGTTTTTCAGCTGTGTGGGCTTTACCTAACGGTTACGTAAGGGAACCTTCGCTCATTTGCTGACAAGAATTATATCAATTTCACAAACACTAAATATTCACATCAACAGATTTAACGGCTACAACATTACATCTCGCATTATATCTCTCTTGGAAAGCAACGTTGCACACCGGGTTTGCAACACGCCAGATGTGAGGGCAAACTTGCTGCTGACACTGACAAAATGCTCTGAGCAGGCTAAGTTAGTTAGCCATTTTGTCATGGTAATGTCATGCAGCCCTTTTTGCTGGTTTTGTACGAAGGAGGGTTACCTAAGAAGACTAATATTTATTTCCAAAATCGAATATGATCTCCAAAGTTGAGCAAGACACACGTTAGCATGTGGCGCCAGCACACTAGTCACGAGCCACTCGAGTTGTGTTTGTCTGAGTCAGATAATGTAATTTTGTCATGCAGGCCTTATATTACTGATTCTCTTGGGTGTCACTGCAATGTTGTCACATAACGAGTACAGTTTTATAAAAAGCTACATTCATTTGTGCAACAGACACGGTCTCGAGTGGACAGCACAACAGTGAAGCTAAATTAAGGACGAATTACACCACGTTTGTTTCAAAATAAAAGTCTGAAATTATCTCAGCTACGTTGCAACTAATGAGAAGTAGGCTACACGAGTCAAAACATGAGCCTGTTTCAGTTTTAAAATATGATGCGTTGGGTTACATGCAGTTATTGAGGCAATTAAGAGTATAAACAATTCAAATGTATATAAAAGTTTGATGCTGATATTTCAGACACTGCCCTGTGTACCACCACGGCTAGTTGCTGTGAGCAAGACAAAGCCCCCTGAGATGGTAATGGAGGCCTACCAACAGGGCCAGCGGAACTTCGGAGAAAATTATGTAAGTTAACTACATGTGTTTATTTTTGAGAAACAGTTTGAGGTCTGAAAAAGCAGTTACTCTAAAAATGCATTGTAATCCGGACTGCCTTGACATTGTCTCCTCCTAGGTAAATGAACTTGTGGAGAAAGCCTCTCATCCCCAGGTAAAGTGTAAAGTCAAGTTATGACCTGTGTGATCCATGATGTTTTTAATGTAATTGGTCAGCTCATCTCTGGTTGAGCACAGCACATCCTTGTGGCTGTGTATCAGGTTGTGGTTCCACTCAATGCAGATGCAGTAAAATCAAAATAATTTGTCCAATGACTGGTAAAACAACCGTGCATGTTGGTGCCTCCAGCAGACCACACTGATGTATAATGGATGTGGAAAATTCTGTTCTATGACTAATCCCATTTGGCTCAAGGATATTTTTTAAGTAGAATTTGTTTGTTCTTGTTTCTCAATTTAATTTTATTCTTCAACCAATCCATTCATCTACTGCACCTTCTTAACAATTTACGTCAGAATAAGTTGAGTAACGTTAGAACTCAAACCATATCAAACCATTATAGAGGAAAATAACCTGTGTTGATCTGTTTCAGATTTTGTCATCTTGCCCAGAAATTAAGTGGCATTTCATTGGTCACCTTCAGAAGAATAATGTCAACAAACTGTTAGGTAATTAGTATTCTCATACAATCATTATCTTTTATCTTCCTGACTCTTCTAGTAATATAGCCTTGCAAAAATGTAAAAGCCAACTAGTATACATTTCCCTCCATAGTTATTTGCACCTTGGTAAATATGACTAAAAAGTTGAATAAAAATTATCTTTTCAGATTTCATAATATCTTACAATGATAAGGATGGAGAATAATTCAGAGCAAATATTCAAAGCAGATTTACTCAAAGGAAAATTCTTCTAGAGGGCTTCCAGAAAATATTTTGTTTAAGCAGTTTAGCTTGTTTATCCTTATAGTACAGGTCAAAATGTAGATGATTATTGCATATAAGTGTGTGATGCCTAATTTACGTATATATTTTTGGTTTTGTGGGGATTAGCTATTTTTTTTACCCTATTCACCTGTATTGAAACTGTCTATAGGCTTAGAATTCACATGAAAAGGCTGATAAAACACAAAAAGCTATCCTAAATGCTATCACGTTTTCTAGGGTGGCACACCTTGCCAAAAAGCATAATAAGACTTATTGCCAACGGGCCAAGTGTGGCTGTCTGGCTCAAGGACTATATCTGGAATGACATTTCTCTTACATGAGCTTCTTGTACTTATAGGTGTCCCTAATCTATTTATGGTGGAGACGGTAGACTCTGCAAAGTTGGCTGATAAAGTTAACAGTTCCTGGCAAAGGATACGAGGAGCAAACTCTCAGAGGTTAAAGATCATGGTCCAGATAAATACCAGTGGTGAAGATAGTAAGTAATTGTTACCTGTTAACCATGTAATGTGTTTAGTGCTGTGTGTCTCTTTTGGTTTGTTTTGAAGTACACAAATGAGTTATAAAATGGGTTGTTAAATGTGCATTGAAATGTACATTACATACAAATGAGTTTTAAAATCTTCATTTAGGCAAACATGGCCTGCCACCTGCAGACACGGTCAATACGGTCAAGCATATTGTTTCCAACTGTCCTACCCTCCATTTTGCTGGGCTTATGACCATTGGTCGGTATGGCTATGACCTAAGCGATGGTCCCAATCCAGATTTTCAGGTATAGTTTTCCACATTCCACATACCAGGTACCAGATGGAAGTCATATGGTTTTCACTGTTGTGACTGTTGGTATTTGATTTCTGACTCTTGTGACTTGAAATTTTTTGAGATGTAGGATTTGATCACCTTCAGGATTAAATAATTTAGTTGTTATTCACCTGTAGATGCTTCTGAAATGTCGACAGCAAGTATGTGAGAATCTTCAGATGCCAGAAGCAGAAGTAGAGCTTAGTATGGGCATGTCAACTGATTTTGAACATGCGGTGAGTTCAACATCTCTACAAGACTTATTAGTGAAATCCTAATCCTAATCCTGTTTGATGATCTATTTTTTTAATGGGTCACCCCTTATAAATAATGCACTCACCATATAGTGTATTAATCAACTAATCAACCAATTTTGGCTGCTTGTTACTAATTATTATTGTTAACATCATCAACATTGTTAACATTTTATTGTTATACAACTCAGTCATTATAATGTAACACTCTTGGCTTCACAGATTGAAGTGGGTTCCACCAATGTGCGTGTGGGTAGTATTATTTTCGGTAATCGAGAATATCCCAACACTCCAAGTCCAGAGAAGAGGACAAAGGTTGTGACAGAAGAAGCTGCCAAGAAGATGGAACATCTTACAGTGACAGAACAATGATCATGCCATGGAGAGCCCTACACGCATACACACAGACTGAAGCCCATAAAAACACAGACAACTATCACCCAAACAAATGCATCTTGTGTCTTAATATGATTTATATATCACTAGACAATCCAGTTTTGTGGAGAGTTGTTAAACTTAAAAAAAGAAAAGAATAAAATAAAGCTCATACTTTAAAGTTTTTGTTCAAACACCTCAGGACTGTCTGAGGTTGGCAGGATGGTCACATTTTTGAAACATGACCCACACATTGTATATAATAACATAGTTGCCTCAGAGATTTTTTCCTTTTGTGCTAGTAACAGTTGCAATTCTAAGATCCTAGCTGTTTGTGTAGGTGTTATTCAGTTTGTTTCTCTCAAAAATTACTTAAAAAATACATACATAATGACTATATAGGATATCATACAAGTGGTGGTAACAGAACTACTGAAAAATACCCTGTCCTCTAAGTTCACTGAGAGGTTTATAGTCACAGCTTAAATGCTTTGACTCTTCCGAGTCAAAAAAATATGTGGTGTTGATAAGATGTATGTCAACATTTATATATAAAATTTATACTATAATACTGTTCTGTCAAACAGACAAATTATTGTTTTAAGAATCAAGGACATGAAATAGTGTGTGTTTGGAATGTAAGTGTTGTTTAAGTAACCATGTAGTGCAGTTAATGCAGTATATTGTATGTCGAGTTTATAAGATCATGGACATTTTCATTAAGCCACCGAAGGGAATCTTCTAGCCACTGAATTTAGCTTTACTACAAATTTGCCATCATAGAGATAGATAATGGATGCAAATTTACATACAGTGGCATTAAGCACTGAGTAGCCTATACATGGGCCTCCATGTTTGGAAATTAATTCTTAGCTCCAAATATAGTGACACTTTCCTATGCAACATCATAAGGTCTGATAAGATGTTTGGTGTGTAGTGGCATCATTCAGTGTTAAATGAATTTGTAGATTTATTTTTGTGCATGTAGGATTCTTTTACCTGATGTTTAAAATGCATCATCATAGGGAAATAAATAACAAAATAATTTTTTTCCAGTCTTTGAAAAAAAAAAAACTAATCAAACATGTTAAAGGTTTAAGTTTGTTACAAATGTGTACTTCATGATGGATTGTCACTGAATCATAAGTGAATTTTAACAGTTTATTTTACATTTTTATATGAAATCTACCACAGGGATATAGACGTGAGCAATTAAAAGTGTTGAACTTGAGACCATGACCTTGGTGTCTTATTACCCAAACTATTGTGGAATTGAATTAAATATTTTTGCACATTAACAGACATCTGCATAGTAGATGGTAAGCCATTCCACTGTAATGCCTTGAACTAAATGTTGTGGTGATGAACCCAAAGAAGAGACAAATGCTTTTGAGAGCAACTTCACAACTTGTTTAAGGTTTGAACTATTTATTATCAGCTTATTAAGAGAGGCAATTTCAAATTTATAAATAAATGTATTTTTGTAATCTGTACAACACATGAAATCTTTCATTATGCAATGACCAGTCAACTTTATATGTCCATGTCAAAAATACAAGGGTAAAATAAGCATGACTCTGGGTTAGGGTTAGGGTTAAAATGTATAATGATATTCTAACTCAAATAGTGAACGTCGATGTTGTATCTGATTGGAATCTGTTCTTGTACATATTTCTACTATATTCTAGCCTGGGCTTTCCCATACTTCCTGTGACACTGCACAAAATTTCATGTTCAAGTCAGTATGGCCAAGCTGCCTATCTACTACATTTCCTGTCCCAGAATTTCAGGCACCAATGAGAAGCGAGCTTTTACTCCAAGGTGTAGGAGGCGGGCTAAACAAGTTGATTCTGCCTTTGAGAAGGTAGCTAGTATGTGAGATTGGCCAGACTAAGCTTGTATGAGCTTTGATGGTCGCAAAAGCCAGGCTAACTATATTCAGCTTTTCATTTATCAAGTAAATAATGCTGTATTTGGGAATGTGTCTAGTTGAAACGCAAGAAAAATGTTGATCCAATCACTGTGACTTTGACTTCATATAAATTCACAAGTATAAACATGACACGTGTCACAACTGAATCTATGTTGGGAGGTCATTTTCAAAATAGCTGCAGCAGCACTGGTAAAACACATGTAGAATATACACATGGGCCATCACATGTATAGCCAGTAAGTACACTTCTATTGGAAATCAACACAATAAAATATTTCACTGGGTTAAGACACGCTGCCAAGTTTATACTTAAGGAAATAAATAAAACGAGACACTTGACAACTACAATGCTTTCATATTGTGACAAGGGGGTATTTATGAAAACAATATATACACATAGATCCACCAAAAGAAATGAAAATAATAATAAAAAAAAAAAAAATCAAATAAGCCTCTGATAATTCACCTAGATAAATGACTTCTTTTACTCATTCTACTACAGCATTATCTTATTTTGTGTTGCAATGTAACGGAAGTGTGGACATGCTCTACGGAATACTTTAATTTCAGTGACTGGCTTTGAAACACTGCTTTGGTAGAGGCAGTGACTTCTTAGAATGATAGAAATCTGGTATGAGCCATAATATGACTCTTTATACATTGGTTAGTATGCCTTTGTTTTAGGTTTTAAGTTCTACACATAAGGTAGGACACAATGGAGATATTTAACTGTAATTTTGTTGGTGTCCACTTCTATGGGAATGTTAAGAATAATTATTCTAACTGACCACTGTCTAAGCATGTGTGTGTGTGGGGGGGGTGTCTTCATTTGTAAACTTGTACACACAAAAGTCCTGGGTGGTTCATTTTAGACAAGCTTCTTGGCCTCAAAGAAACTCTTCAAGTGCCTCATCTGCCAGATTCCTGTGATGATGAGGATGAGAGTCTGAGCGATGGACCACCACAGGACACGCTGGTTGGTGCTCTCGCTCGTCATGCGGAAACGCTCTTCGCGATACTGAAAGGGAACATGGACAAGTGCCAAGACATTTTACAGCTGGATATTACTCATCTATGGCTGAAGCTGCACAAAATCTAAATGTTTGCTGCAACATAATCAAAGATTTAAGAGCATTTTTTTCCTGTGCATGTTTTCAGATGATAATTCACTGCTTTTGACCTGAATCAACTTACCCTCTGGTAATTCTGCTCTTTCTGGATCTGCTCCACCTGATCCAGAAGTTGTCTGACCCGCAACTGCAGTTCCGTCAGCTTGTCCTTGGCTGCAATTTCTGGGTAGTTGTTGGTGTGTTCACCCACCTGAATGTCCAGATGGACTCTCTGAGGAGAAAAGAGCTGGATTAACTAACTAGATTAAACAGAAAACAAGATGAGTCAATGATCACAGAAATGTACATGGTTGTCCATTAATATGTCCTTTACCAGTTTGCCGCCAGCAAACAGAGCCATCTTGGTGGAGTTGGAGTGTAAACAGATCTGGTGCTCTCCAGGAGTGTGGGAGGTGAAAGTGAACCGACCTTCAGAGCCATACTGACGAGAAAGAATGATCTGAAAACAGCAAATAGCAGAGAGCACAATGGTCAGTTCAAAACTAGTTATCTTCAAACACACATACACTCACACCCACACCCACACAAACTGTGTTTTACTACTCCCTGCACTGAACTTAACAGGGGCATTTAGCAGTTGGATTCTGCTTTAGACAGACCTTCCCATAAGTGACTGTGAAAAAGACACCGCTGAAAATAATAAATGGGAAGCACAGCTTGCCTTTGTTTCTGGATCCTTGATCTCCACATGCATACCAAGCCCAGGCGTAGAGGGCAGGAAGGAGCCGGTTTGCTTGTCCCATAGCTGGGTTCTATATTTCCCTGTTTGGCAGAAAGACAGAATAGATCACCCATTTAACACCTTGGAATCCCAAATGAGTGGGATGTATTTCACAACTATGAATTTCTCAAGACAAAAACTAGTTGTTCAGGACATGTAAATCAACACCCATGTCATATTCCACTCTGTTATAAAGCCTTAGATTTCTCCATATCAATGAAATCTTGGCTAATTCAAAACACAGATCGTTAAATATCTATGCAGTTGTCTCCAGTTGTGAATTTCACGCCTTTATTGAGCAATAATGTCTATGAGCGCCTTGTGCACTAAAGGCCACCTGTTTCTCCAATCGAATGAGTTATGAATTCAGGCAATGTAAATACGAGAAGAACAGGTAATACCAGCCTTTCCCCCACACAGTATCCTGGTTAACGTTAGCAGGACTCGAGGTGGTGCAGCAGCATACAGTCCACGATTCCCCCAACACCAAGCAAGCGAACTAGCTGATCCATCTGTCAGTGCTTTTATTTATCACAACCATCACTCACTGTTTTCGTTAAAATCAGAAACAATGATGAAGCACACGAAAGGTAACGTTACATACCAAGATGTCTTCGTCAGAATAAAGTACCAAGAAAATGATGGTTAATTTCCCTAGCTACTTTGCTAGCTAACATTACAATAAGAGATCACCCTAGCAAGATAGCTAATGCTGCAAGAACTGTTAACGTTAGCACCAGACAGACGAAAATGGTGAGAGAACCTACCTATAACCATGGTCTCATCCGGTATTTCTTCTATGAAACATTTTTTCTCTGTTTCGCCAATATGAAAGTAAAGAGCGTTGCTTAGTGAAACCCAAGCAAACGCTACCAAAAAGCCGGTGAAAGACACCACAGGCGTCATTTCAAACTCAATCTCACTGTAATCATCTGAGCTGACTGAACAATACTGTTGTCAAAATGATTCCGAGGACAGTTTCTAGGGACGTCATCTTAAAGGAAAAGTTGCTGAATATTCTTAAACCGACGTGACATGAGGTAGTGGGGACTCTTTGGTCAGTTTGGTGGTGGTACCAGAGACAGTTTAATAGGAAGAAGGACGTTGGTAGCCTAATACCCGGGCAATGAACATCGTATAAATAATCAAAAGCTTTTTTGTGACATTACATAAGTGACCAGTTCCAAAAATGTATGTATCTTGTCTTAGGATACATGCCAATCTTTATTACAAGTTCACACGGGTTCTCTAAAATATCAACAGCTGCCAACATTAGGTTAGATTATCATGCTATAAATGGTAAGGCCAATATTTTGTGCAGAAATTACTCCTTGGAGCTGCATAGACCTGACTCAAACATGGACTTTTATGTCGACAAAAAGTCAATGCAGGCGGCCATTTCCTTTAACGACTGACCCGGAATTGAAAGTGTACAAGAGTCTGTAGGACTCACGCCATAGTGTTTATTGTTGTTTGGTCGATTTATTATTTTTCGGCAGGTGAATTACGTGAAATCTCACATATTTCGGAAGGTTTACTGACATTTAAGCCATGGCGCAATACAAAGGAGCTGCCAGCGAGGCTGGACGAGCCATGCAGCTGATGAAAAAGCGTGAAAGAGAACGAGAACAACTGGAGCAGCTAAAGGCAAAAATTGCAGAGGTATGTTTTGAAATCCTATGTGAATCCTGTGGCTCAATTAAAACAACATTTCATGTAATACGTGTAACTGTCGATCAGTATATATGTGGGAAACAGCTGCTGCTTACAGAGTGAAATGAGTGAAATGTACAGTATTCATTAAAAGTCGTAGCAATGTCTACAGCGCCCTCTGCAGTCCGTGGGGATATGCATCTAAGCATCTATTTGAATTTTGTTGTGACTGATAACGCATAGGACAAGTTGTTTGAACCACCTAAATTTGTGTCTATGATGGACAGAGTAAAAATTCTCCTCGTTTTTTTTAGTACAATCCACTTAGTGTCCCTCATTTCTTTGGGCCAATAAGTTGTGCTTGGGAAAAATGGCTCTCTCTCTCTCTCTCTCTTCGAACTCCTCTAATGTCAGTTCTTATCCTGGTAAAGCACCTTTGAGATTCAGACTCTACATGAAAGGCACAGAGACAAATGTGATGATTAGGCCATCCTTAAAATTATTCCTGTTTGCCGTAACCCGACCGACCCATTGAAATTTCGCCCGACCCTGATATTTTTT
>JASCQX010000193.1:3349180-3359713 GCA_030264415.1 Sardinella fimbriata
CCACTGACACTTAAAGCAGAGCATGCATGACATACTTAACATGTACAGCATCTTATCTCTGAGAAACCACAGGTAGAGATCTAAGAAGCTGTTTTCGCCCTAGAGGACCACAGTCAAATGTGTACCACACAAATGCTGCAAAGCATTCCTATGTAGGCCTGCTGTGCAGTTCACAATCTCCCAGTGTCATAACGTGGAAAGGAGTTAGCTGGAGAGACTCGGCACAAAGGTACATACAGACTCAGTCTGTCAACGCTGGGACTCTAAGTTGCAATCCAGCAACCTCTTTTCCTTTTAAGTTGCAAAATAATGCATGAGTTGTTGCATATGAATGCATTTCTCTACAGCTGACCAAAAGCTTAGACCAAGCCTGCTTGTCAATGGATACAATATCAACCAGAAGCCACTTAAAGTGCACTATGGATCAACCAGAAGCCACTTCAAGTGCACTATTTTAATATGAACATGGTTAGAGGATCTATACTTTCCCATGGTAACACAGGGATGGCAAATTATATTAATTTATTGGTGTTTTGGTCAACACCGCTGCAACTACTTCCATTTTAATCAAATTCACCGATATGGATCTTAAACAGCGACACTAGGAATGTGACAGGACCGTTCTCCATTCTAAATAAATTTTATATCAGTGCACACAGATACCAACAACACAAGAAAGTGAATTGATCAGCTGGACAACACTTGGAAAATGTTTTTCCCAGTTTAGTAAGCAAAATACGGAAAATAAAGACAGACGGACTAATTTACCCAAAACAACCACTGGCACACTGGACCTACAGTAGTCCCCATGAAACCACATAAAACCACAGGTTATTTTGATAGGTGGGACCTTAACTATACAGAGTCTCCAATCCAGAGTGTCTGTAGACCTACCTTAAGTCAAAGATCATTTATCTGAGCTAATGATAAATAAAAAGTATGATTATATTAGGCTAATATCAGGTTCCGGCACCGATGGCTTCCAATGCAAACCAAACTTTCTTGTTCTATCTGAAGGCTTGATCATAATCAAGCCATCATGATCATTAATATATTAGTGATTGGTGCAAATATTTTCACAAATATTTTGGGTCCACTTGTCCCATTCTGCCCAGTGCTATACTCCCTCTGGGCTGGTAGTACTTTAACGAGTGGAATTAATTTCAAGATATATTGTGCTAGCCTTTGGAGATATTCCCTAATGTACAAGTTAACTGTATGGATGCAGTGGGCTACAATGTCTCATAAAACGAAGCTACATTTGTATAGTTATTGATACAAATTAATAACCAAGTCCATGCGTCTACGGCGTTGCTGACTAAGCCTACTCTTATGGCATTAATTCTAATCCTCTAGACCACCGTCTACTTGCATTGTTGTTTACATGGAAAAGAATAATACTCAGACAGCCGGCCAGACGAGTGACACTTTGGCAGATGTTTTCAGCCACAGCGGCTGGTCATATAGGCTGACACATGATGGCAAAGTGTTGGATTTTTGTTAATTGCACCCTCTTTAAACCTATGGCATCCCAAAACATCCTCCCTGCTCGAAAACTCAGCTCCGGTAAATCTACACCATCCGATGATGGACCACCACCCGCAAAATATCCATTCTGTTGTAGCCTACTAAGAAACATGGGCAACGTTCGTGCAGGAAAGGCAAACTACAACATGTGATAGAATGATATGAACAAGAGCGGTGTTGTCGGTTATACACCCATTGTCACCAAATGATCAAAATGAGGGGGATACGAGGGGGTGATGGGTATTTTTCATTCTCGAAGGGTAGGCTACATGTAATAGTCCCTTGCGAAAATACATATTCATTGGCAAAACATCTATCTCAGAGGGAAATACTTTTCAATATGCATAACAGCTGTGTCGGAAGATTGTAGGGTTATAAAACTGGCAAACATTACAGTCATCACACAGCAG
Source organism: Sardinella fimbriata (assembly GCA_030264415.1). Lineage (NCBI taxonomy): Eukaryota > Metazoa > Chordata > Actinopteri > Clupeiformes > Clupeidae > Sardinella > Sardinella fimbriata. The sequence goes on from JASCQX010000193.1 coordinate 3,351,118, forward strand.
CCACTGCGTAACGTTACACACAGCGTAAACCTTTTCCTTCGCCCGTGTTGCACGACTGACATGCACGTTTCGGAGTCTTTCCAGATAGGTTTCAAAAAGCAGGCGTTCGGTAGGGTTGTTGAAATATTTCAGATGTGCCCACTGAAAACCGTGCATTGCTCCAACTTTCTAGGAAAAAACAACAACAACAGGAGTTGCTTATCGAGGCATAAGCCACGATGCATGATAAAGCAGTGATGATCTATTGTGTAGAGAGAAACAAACTGTGGAACCATTGGGCGTTTGTGAGTAATTATTTGTTTTTGATGATAGATAAAAGCAAATACTTCTTAACGCCCCCTTTGTTCCAAAAAGAGACCTATAACTGGTAGACCCTTGCATTCATCTCAATGCAATGTTAAAATCACTCCGTTTTGCGTTAACCAACCACCTTGGAAATCGGAGCCAACTGAACGTAAAATCGTGGTCTGGTTCATGGTCCCGTATCTATTACTTTAGCGGAAAAAACGTGCCAGTGGCTTGATGAACCACAAACCCAGCCATAGTCTATGTTTGCTATAAGGTATCTTAAGCATCACAATCAATCATTGCAATTCAACACCAATTAAGGAAGCTCTCGGCTCGTGTTTCAACAGCGCGCTCACCTACCTGTCTTTTTGCGTTCAACAGTTACATCCACATTTGTATCTGTGAGTATTTCAATAGGCCTAAGGTTCTGCGGCTGAAATCCCCTTCCTCCGTTACTCTTTTTACAAAATCATAAAACGAAGCCCACTAGGCTCTCACCGCTGCAATGGCATGGTAGCCTCCTGGTCCTTCCCTCAAGAAACCGTCTTGCTTTCTCCAGGAGCTCAGATTCAGTAACTGTCCCTTTAAATATGGAAGGTACCACTCTTGTACCGGGGGAGTCCGAAATATATTTGCGCAATAAAGTAGTGTTTTGGGATACTTTATCCAGCTCACTAAATAGAAAATAAGTACGTTTTATTACAAACATCTATTTGTCCTTAAACAAATTGCAGTCAACTCTAGTATATAGGTAAAACAAATATAAATAACTCGTATGCGCACTGACCTCACCTTGGTTACTTTGGTATTGGCCTGCCCTTTATCGAGCATTTTTCTACCAAGCCCAGATGTTGGAGAAAAGGCTGTGTCTGAAGTCAGACGGCGATGTCTGCAATAACAAATTGATTGACTGTACGTTGGCTCAGTGGTTAAAATAAATACATAAATAAATAAAATATCAGTTTTGGCAAAATTACTTATTGTCAGTTACAGTCCAATATAATGCTGGACGGAAAAGTGGCCGCATATATTTTAAATATTTTATTGCTCATAATTTGTCATTGATGCAAGAAGTGTTGATAAACGGGCAAAATGACTCTTTCACTCCGGCTCTCATTCTCACCCACTTTTCACTGACTCGATGGGGATGTAATGCATGGATGCGCACATGGACGCCTATGCATCAGACTGTTAGCTATGAGTGCTAATCCCTAAATTGCTATTGCTTCTTAATTACATGTGAGGGATGGGTTTGGCCATAGACCATGTACTATTGAAAGGCTCTACTTAAAGGCTAGACCGCTTTGAGCAATTCCACTCAAGGCCTAAAGACCATACAAACCTTTTAGACCTTTTTGGATTATTATTCTTTTCTTTTATTTCTGATTTTGTTTTCCATTTTTTGCAATATAATGATGATTACATTTTCATGTATAACACAGACATGAGATGACATGTCACCAATTCAGTAATAGACGTGAAAGATGAATTATTAAATCTGTAGAAAGAATATGACAAATTTCTAATTATATTGCAAGTTGCCGCTGATATATTCTATCTAAGGACCATAACATAGAGAGAGTGTATTATTTTTACACTTTCATTCTTCTGTCTGCATAACACTGAATCAGTCACACCAATTGTGCTAATATGCTACTAAAACATTTGCAACACTTCACAGTGAGTGTACAGGCTATTTCCTGCTTACCTCCATCATTATTCTCAACAAACTGTTCAATCAGCTGCTGCTGACCATGACACAGGTGCCGTGTCCGATAAGAATAGGGCTTCTCTGAGTAGGTTAAAGACTGGGTCAAAGGGACCAAGAACAAATTGAGTGGCATTCGCTTTTCTCTCAAGCTAATCAATCATTCCCTGTCAGAGCTATAGATACAGTATTACGATCTATTGATCTTCAATCAAGACTGATTTTCATATCCAGGATCAGGAAGGAAATGTAATCTCAGGTCACAATGGGCACGAAGACCTGGGAGAAGGTGAAACATGTGACAATACTGTATTCAGGTACTAACCTACAGTAAGTCTGAGGCACATTTCTGTGAGACAGTGAATGGGCAGGTATTATGCGTGCAGATACAGAATGTTCTTCTTGCAACGGCAAGGCTGAACCTTCTGACTCACCTCCATTGCTCAATGTTCATTTGCAAATGTCAAAGCCTAATTTTACTCTGATAAAGCCAACAATTATATACTGTGTGTCAACAGACAAAGCTAAATTCGGCAAAATTGTGATTCAATCTGAGAGCCACATCTGAGAGAGAGTCAGTCTGTATTAAGGGCGTCCTCTGTCATTCTGCCTTAATGAAGTTTGATGCAATCCACTAGAAAGTAGCAAGGCAATCCACTTATTCAAATCATGCGGGCAGTAATTGGCCGTTGAGAAAAAAATGACACTTGCAATCCCAGGCTGTAGTAAACAACGCAAATTCGAATGACGTAAAAAGAAAATCACAACTAACTGGTAATGGCTGCGGTGAGATCAATTAGACATGTCGACAGTCACCATTCACAACCGCCCAGCACAGCACTCAACCAATCCAAGGCGACATCACCACTGACATGGCCAGCATGCTCTCTGTAGGGGTGGCTGGATGGGTGAGTGTAGCTGACTTTGAATTCAGCCCCACGCTCCACACAGAAACAAACAGGTTTATAAGGGTCATGTGAGGAATTAGTTTTGTAACTGAGCACTAAATTACAAGGGCTCAGGGTTGGGTAGGAGTAGGGTAGGAGGGCTGCCTGTTGATCATCCCTCTGGTCTTACGCTCCAAAGCTGTGAGTTTGATCCTGGCACACTCTTTAAAGTCAAATCTCTCTCTCTCTCTCTCTCTCTCGCTCTCTCCCTCCTTTCATTCCTTCTGTGTAACTCTCTCTCTCAAGCTCTCTCTCTCTCTCTCTCTCTCTCTCTCTGTCCTTCTCTGTAATTGTGTACAGCTGTAATTGAAGCCACTCGAGGCGAGCAGGCAGGCAGGCAGGCAGGCAGGCAGGCAGGCATGGCTCTCTGGTTCCTCGAGCACACTGCGCCAGTGGAGGAGTGTGTTGTGCTCCTGGAGGAGAGGAGAGGAGGAGAGGAGAGGAGAGGAGAGAAGAGAAGAGAAGAGAAGAGAAGAGAAGGAGAGGAGAGGAGAGGAGAGAAGGAGAGGCAGAGGAGAGGAGGAGCAGAGAGGAGCAGATGTGAGGCAGGCAGAAGGAGAGGAACGATGGGGGAGTGAACCTCCAGTGCAGATGAATCGAGGCCTGTGGTTTCCTTTGAAAACAGAGCCCGCATCAGAGCAAAACCCCCAGTATCTGAAACCGACCGCACCGCCTCGCTCTCCACTTCCCGCTCCTGAAAAAGGAGAGACATGACTGGGGCGGCACGGTGCATATTTGTAAAGCCAGACATGTTATTTCAGGAATTGTGCACTTGAGAATTTCCTTTGTGCTACAATGGCATTTTCTTAAAGTACGTATTAGTTTTGGCCAGGAAAGCCATTTCAGGAGAAAGCACTGCATTGATACACAAAAATAACTCAAACCTTTGCCGAAAATGAGACTGTAAAAAATGCAAATGTAAACATGCCATTGATAGGGTTCATGAATCTGATATATAAGTCAGGAGATAAATCACATGAATTCAATTTCAATATACCGTAGCCATGATTTCTCCATCAGCATTAATAATAGTAAGATCATAACACACCCAGCCAAGTGAGTCTGCAGTACTAGAAGAGTAGATTAGTATTGCATTCTGTGTTTTTCATTATCAGTGTGCTTTCCAGTCACAAAGAATAAGAGTGCCACTACATCATTGGCCATGTCTTCCCCCTTTATTAAGTCATACAGTTCAGGGAACAACCTGATTTATTGGATTACAACATTATTTGATTCTGTGTGTAAGCCATTAGCCAACACAAGTGGCTAAGCTATGTGCCCAATGTCAGCTGAAGGTTGCTGCCCAGTGCAACATATTTCTGTGAAATGTGTTATTTTGTGCCGTTAGTCATCTATTATCGCCTTCTCTGGGCCATACTGACCTCGCACTTGCAAATGAAAGTCTGAATTTATGCTATTTACCTGACAGCACAAGGCAGAACGGCTTCCCACTGGCTCTTGAGCCCTGTAAATGAATTTGCTCGGCAACCTTTGTGTACGGAGCTCTTTACTGCTCCCTAGTGGTTGACAAAAACACTCTTGGTTGCAATGAAGCTTTTCAAATGGTGATCTACACTGGCTTACTTGGCACAATGTGCTACATTAACCTTGCAGTCTATTACCACATTCACCTATCTTTTTTTTTTTTAAACAAACTTTTCTAAGTGTTCATTATGGGTCAAATGAAAGTAGCGTCGAAGGACAACGGATGGAGGATGGAGACTGTTCACAATATTGTTTAATTGCAACAGCTTGTGCTGTTCAAAGTCTTGGTCCTCACCCATGAAATCCCTTTGGCATCACATGTCTGGCTGCCGTCTCATGTCTAGGCTATGAGCAGTCTTGGCAGTGTGGGGAGATTCAGTGTGTTCAGAGCAAATGACAACAATTCTCGGGGATTATAATGAGAGCTGTTTTAGATTTGAACAAATAGAGTTGAACAGACTGTTAACTCACTGCTGTTAATGTGTAAAGGCCTGGGCTGTCTGTCCATGTGTGACTCTCCACACCATTAGCGGAGTCAGGTGGAGTAAAAAGAGGGAAATGAGGGTATTTTTGGACATGGATTATGAGCTTTGCTGTTTTTTTGCTTAAGGTGCTATTTCACACCCCATGGAATGTGCTCTACGTCAGGCACCCCAACGCACACTTTTCCCACGCTGATTTGTTGCATTCATTGTGTCTGTGCGCAACACCACCACAGTGTCTGCAATGCAGGCCAAACCATATTTTTTATTACTGCTTGTTCTCTCTCTCTCTCTCTCTCTCTCTCTCTCTCGCTCCCTGCTGCCTGTATTTCTCACTCTCTTTTCCCTCTCTCTCTCTCTCTCTCTCTCTCTCTCTGTATCTGTAATACGTTTCCCCTCTTCCCAGGCTTTCCCTGGTGACATCCTGCAGTAAAAATGATTCTGTCCCTTAATTATCACATCAAGATCACATTTTTGCTTCCCCCGAATTCCCCCTGGTGCGGCACAGATTCTCTAGCGAGCCCCGCACACTTCCTCCACAGTCTCTTTATCTGTGCTTTTTCTGTGCCAAACTTTAAGTTTATTTATCAGGCATTTTCAGCACTGCCAGTGTAGTGTGTCTGGTGTCTTTCAGTAGGGGCAGCTTAAGCTCGGAGCTATGAAGTAAATTCACGTGGCTAATGGCTGCCATTTCCACAGATGTTCACACACAGTGCCCAAAACGACTATTTCACAAGGCCATGACGTAATTTATACACAGATATATAAACTCCTGTATCTTTATTGTGTTAGGGCTAATTATAGATTGTGGTGGAGCCACATTGTTTTGGGTGAATGTGTTGGTAAATAAACGCACAAGATGAGAGGGCGCCAAACAGACAATATCCTCCGCAGCATGATGGCAATTTTCCATTCTTCACACGGTTCAATAAATCCATGCAGCAAGCCACAGTTGGGGGAGAAACTAGTCTCCAGATTATCAGGGGCTGTGCGGAATTCAGTGGGGACTCATAAGGTTAGATCAGATGAAAATGAGACAAATGAAACACACGCAGACACCCACAGATGCGTGCGCCCCACCAGCGCTGCCGCTACGTGTGGCGGCTCCTTCCCTGCTTTTAAAAACACTGATGGGATCCACATGTAAATTGATGCCTATTCCTTTCTAATTTGCTCAAGTCACCATAAAAAGGCCCGCAGCATGCATGACAATGCCCCCTCTCTCTGTCGGCTGCTGGGCACAGAGACCTCTCACAGTGTCCCCCCCCCCCTTTTCTTTTTCCTCCTCTCCCAGCTCCTGCTCGAGTCTCCTAAGCTTCACATCTGGCCCCTATAAGCCGCTGCAGCTGTTTGTGAAATGATGTGTGTATTTTGGAGGGTCCAGACCACAGAAAACCAGACCTCCTCCTCCTCCTTCTCCTCCTTCTCTTCCTCCTCCTCCTCTTCCTCCTCCTCCTGCTTGCCTGAAACCACAGAGAGGTGGGAAGGGAACAATCGGACTATGTGGAGCCTGTATCTCATGAAGGCACACACCAGATCTGTGCCAGTAGTCGCTGACTTGGCCACAGAGCAGTAAAGATTTGCAGGCCTTTCATCTAATGGTTTACGCTCTCTCTGAAAATGTTTGTTTGCCTGGCTTTTAAACAAAACACTGCAGGTCCCAGATGATTAAAGAAAGAAATCGATGACAAATGCGAAGGCTTTATCTAAAATCATAGACCACATCACACAAAGGAGGCCATATCATTTTTGCGTATCAGTGTGTGTTGGTGTTGTTGTAGTTTTGTTTTTTGTTTTTTTGTTACACTAGTTTGTGCACATTGTTCTGCTGTCTTCTACCTTACCGGGGAAATGCACAAAAAACTTCAAAGTAGGGCTCAAACAGTTGCCAAGCAACAACTCTTTGTACTTGTACCCCAACAGCCACGTTCACACTATTGTAGTTGGTCGGGTATTCCGGCGGGGAAATCATTTCCCTGCTTGCACAGAAACAGGGTTGCATATATCCCTGTGTTTGGTTTCCTGCACAATTTCTAGCCCCAGAGATGAGGGGAGAAATTCTTCCTTTTTTCCAGAAAATTAGGTTAAAATAATAAAAAAAGAAGAAAAAAAACACCCTCTACCCCACTGCCAAAAATGATTTTTTCTGTCATGCTGTACCAATATGTGCCACACCATCTTTAATCAAATCAGTGTGATTCCACTGTGCCATCGTGCTGAACTAAATATGTTTTCTAAAATATACCAGGGTGGGATATATGTACTGTACCTCAAAATAGAACACTTTGGAGTGTTGCTGATGAGCATGCTTGGATCTATCAAGTTTGTTTTGTATGTCTGTACTGTGAATCTTCCCATAATTGAACCTACCATTCCATGTCTAATTCCCAGGGGCAGATTCGGACTCATCTAGTGCTTCCGCAGTATTCCCGTCACCTGGATAGCCTATCCCTATCTGCTTTCCAATTCTATCCGTCCTCATTGAGGATGCACTCAAAGACAGATTTCATTGAAGAGTAGGGACATCATATCTTTTCAGGGATGGATTTAGAGGGAACGTCTCATATGTTTTTTTTGCCTCCTTTTGTGCCCTTGTTAATTAAAACACATGCTGAAAATTACCTGTCACCTAGCAACTATACTCTGGTTTAACATTCAACCAAGTGAAAATGAATAATCATACGCTTAAAAGCTCTGTCAGAAGCCCGGAATGTAAAATAAGGCCGGCGAGGGAGCAGGGGAGAGATTTGATCCATCACGTATGCTCACTAAATCTCCCCGCGCCACACCGCACCGCGCCACACCGCACCGCACCGCCCCACACCACATCGCTTTTCCACATCAGCCCCTGCCGTCTCTGTGCCTCAGACGCAATGAGGACTGGCAATGCAGAAATCACTCTCTGCCAAGCAGAGTGCACGCACACACACACACACACACACACACACACACACGCACACACACACACACACACACGCACTCGCACACACACACTCGCACACAAAGTCAGCAAAGCCCACGCACATTATTGATTACACATGTAACGACTTCATAGAAAAACACACTCGCCATACATTTTCAAGTCAACTGGGCAAAGATCACTGTTGCACCACCCCCACCACCACCACCACTGCCACCCCCGCCTTTAAAGACCATTATGTTCTTCCCATACACAACACAACAAAAATAAAACTAACTGAAGTAAACAGTAAGTGATTATGGCACATTTTAAACAGGAAGCAGAGCGGCGAGCACAAGACCTCCATATTCAAGAGTGTGGAGGAGAGGAGAGGAGAAGAGAGGAGAAGAGAGGAGAGGAGAGGAGAGGAGAAGAGAAGAGAAGAGAAGAGAGGAGAGGAGAGGAGAGGAGGCAATGGAGCAGAAAAAAAGGACAGACGAGAGAAGGTGTCTGTGGATGATCCATGTGATATATCCCCAGAGACTCGGGGAAGAGAGACCCAGAGACAGGCCTTGTCTCAAGCACTGTATTACATCTTAACACCTCCCTACTAGTGTGGGCTGGAGCCGGGAACAGGGATCCGCAGATCAGGAGCAGAGACGATAATAGATCGCTGGCTGTTGCTGAGGGAGGGGTGGGATGAGAGGTGGTCTGTGTGTGTGTGTGTGTGTGTGTGTGTGTGTTGGGGGGGGGGGGGGGGGGTCGGATTTGAGTGTATTTCGCATTT
>JASCQX010000193.1:4069564-4079699 GCA_030264415.1 Sardinella fimbriata
GCACAAGCACAAGCACAAGCGCATTTGTTTCATGACGATTGGAACTTCCTGAATTTGGTAAGTGACATACCGATTAGGACCAGTTCATTGTCGCTGAATTGTGTGAGACCTTTCACCCAAGCAACTTCTCATGAGATTTCTCATCAAATGTGAGCAGACAGAGACTGCGCAGACAGTGCAGCCTACATCAACTTACTGCAAGCTTAAAATATCAATGCATGCACACGCCATGATTTCTTTCTTTTTTTTTTTGGTCTTCTCTAGGAAAAAGAAACAAACAAACATCTGTGCCTCCCTCTTTCTCTGACTGCCGCTCACACACGCACAAGCACACCCGCTCCTTGCCCTCTCTCTCTCCCAAGAGTTTGATAAATGATCTGTTGAAATTATTTATGTTAATTATTATGCCTCAAAGGCCAACCAACAGGAGTATTAGATGACCAATTACCTCGGTGAGTGTAAGAACAAGGTGGAAAAACACATCCACTGGAAAGCGCAATAAATTAAGTCAAGTTAGATGTGGTAATACGAAAAGGCGCACGACATCCCATAGCTTTGCCATTCGTCCAGCGCTATATGGGTTTATATGGATAAGCGACCACTTGGCAACGTCCAGTACATTTGCAGCTATTTAGACGCGTCCTAATAATCCAAAGAAGCAGCAAAATATAGTATCCATTTCCAGTCAGTAGAAGCGGCGTTCATGCCTTTCTCTGCGGCAAAAGAAGGCCTCGCTTCGGTTGAGGTGGGGATGGGGATGGGATGCTCATCCAACTCCGAGGAGCACTGGAGGTGCACGTAGGGCTCTCACCTCGTAGTTTGTCGAGTGCTCTATGCAACATTTTAGGGGTGATTTTATTTCAGTTATTCATTCCTAAAATTCGTAGGATGGGAATCTCATTAGTCTGAATAAGCAAGCATCAACACATTTTTTCGCTGTCCATAAGCACACGGATCACTTAATAGATCATTAACCACCAATATGCTGCTGACAGAGACGTTTTTTAACATCTCCCCTTCCATTACAAGATGCTATTACCGAAGGGAGAGAATCCACGACAGGTCGGAGTATATTAGAGCGCATTACATGCTAATGGCACAGCCGGCGGGCCGGCCTCTCTCTGTCTCTCTCTCTCTCTCACACACACACACACACACACACACACACACACACACACACATACACACACACACACACCACGTGTATTCGACGGGGCCTCGGTTGCACGAGCGCATTGGAAGGAAGGGGAAGCGGTCGGGCGCCAGGCGAGTTCAGGCTGTCGTGGTGATCCTGTTCAGTGCGTTGGGCTGATTTATCATCCCTTAATCGACTTCCGAATGTGCCTTTGCTCTTGCTCTTCACTGTTTGAGGTTGTCTTCTGTAGGCTATAACCTAAGGAGGTCTGTTGCCGCTTTGAGAATAGCAATACTTAGATCAGCATTGGCTGCGCTTTGCGCCCGCATCCCAGTAGCCTGTATCTTCTTGAGCTGTCCACCTCGGGTTAAAACATAAGCCAGTGCTTCAATTTATGGATTTTTACCCAAAATATTTTAAAGAAAGAAAAACATCGAATAAATAATAATAATAATAGTAATAATAATACAACAATAATAGTTATATGTATTATTATTATTTAAAATGCATTTCCTAGAAGATAGACAGAAACTCATTTTTAAGTTTGTTAATGACATGTTAGCTTACACCTTCAAGATAATCAGTTAGATAATTTAATATTTTCATCGTTTTTTTTTTCTCCTGCGATCTTTTACTTGGAAATTTAACATGCGATTTGCTGGAAGCATTTGGGGTCTCAAATTCTTTTAGTCTTCATTTGGACAACAGCATGTTTGACTTTCAGCAGGTTGCCTTCCTCTTGGTTGCGAGTCACGACAGACTTGTGCCAAAGATGAACTGCTTGCCAAAGCGTAAGATCGATGTTTGTTTCCATCCAAGGACAATTAACGGGTTATCCCTGCGTCTCTTCCTCGGGAGCACAGAAATTGGTTTGTGGAAAGGCAACGAATAGGCTATAGAGGATGTTAACTTTAGGTTTACTTGAACAGAACTAACGGATTAACTGAGAGGAAAATAACAGCCTACAGTTCACTACTTGGTGAGGTGATGGGTAAATTAGCAAAACAATAATGCATCATTCAAAAGGAATAGGCTACAATATCTACATTGTTTAGTTTGCATTTACCTTTCCCATATTCATAATTTAACATATTTTAAAGCTAAAATTAGAATTGATCAATGCCATGCTTAACTTGTTCTGCAGATAAAATGTAAGGGATTTAATCAAAAGTCGCTTCAACCATCGGTTCGTGTCCGCTCTCTCAATAGAGCAAATAATCGATTCGACTGTGTACAGCGTTGTATTCATGTATTTATATGCAGAAGATAGAAAATAATGATCCAATCAATACTGTACACTAACTGAATTAAGGGCTATTTTCTATGCGGAAATGGAATGGAAAGCCATTCGGAAAAGACGAAAACTATTATTTTCTGACTGATAAAAGTTACTTATGGACGCATTGATCGGTTAAGCTTTGACTTTAATGAAGACTAGCCTACATATTTATTAATTCCAGTGCAGAAAAGTGTATGCCAGTTGAAGTGGTATTCTCCGTTTGAATCCGTCCATTTATTCGTTTAAGGAAATCACTATTAGCTATAATCACTTGTTTATCTAAATGAATAATATTGTGATTAACTAAACGAGATGCCAATAAACAATTGTGTTTCATTGGTGTAATACTGTCTTTCACCACATGGAGGCAGTGTTTGGTCTGTAATCTGGAAAAATGTGTCACTTGGCGCAGGGACCGAGCGCACATGAAGGTTATCATATGTTCCTTCATACAAAGATTTAGACCTATTTATTTGATCTTTTTCAACAAATATACCAATTCTATTAAACAACGCCAAGTGTATTTAATGTTTTCTGTCATTATGCTTGACATCCATTCCATATAGCATCAAACTACATGGATTAACCTATAATTTCTCTGAATTGACGAACAGGTGTGTATCCAAACATGTCCAGTATTCATCCCCTTTGTCTGAAGGACATGGGAATGTAAGAGAAGGTGGGGTGGGGTGTGGGGGTGGGGGGCTTTATGATGAGGCCTTATGCGCGCAATATTTAACTTTATTATTATCCATAAAACCTAGTGTACCAATCTAAACATTGTAACATTTTCAATGGGAAACTCTGACAGATTAAACACTGGAAAACTCAGTAAAATGATGCAACTAGTATGCAGTTAGCTTGATGCTATTCACGACGAAATGAAACAACAAAACTTACAAGCTTACAATAAAATACTATGGATAGGCTACTATACTTAGTTGTGTTCATTCTTTTCCCTTAGGAATAATTAAGTTGTAAAGCATTAATTAGTAAAGGTGCTTGTGCTTGAATAACTGTATGGTAATTTGGTTAATCGCAGCCTATTTTGTTTATAAAAATGGAAACATGTGCAGCCGCTCCTGTGTATCGGTATGTAGTGTGCTTTGCTGAAGTGAATCGACAAGACTGAAGGCATCCGCGACGCTCCTCCACTGCCACTCCGTTTCATCGGCGAGTCAGCTGACTCCCGAGCTGTCAAAGCCCCGCTCCTCTCCGCCTCTGTCCAAACCGTTATGCTAATTACTGGATCCCAGAATTCCTATTGGCGAAGCGCTCTGAGCGTGGCCAATCCTTCGCCGTGACATCAGACCCTGCTACAATAAAGAGCAGTCTCCACCGTCAGAGGTCTACACTGAATACTCCGGAGTGAGAGACTTGGGAAAGCGAGCTGAAATCTCTGCGGTGCAGAGCTTGAAGGCTGCTCTCCATGCGAAAAACAGACGCTTTGGTTCTGCTCACTCAGATCAACGCTTTCTTGGCAATACGGACATACAACTCAAAACTGCTGCTAACGGGACGGGAGCCCATCGACGGCACGCGGTATTCCTTTTAATTTATGTGCTTCATCCTTCTTTTTGGCTTTAAATTTGCCTTGGGAACTGGTTCCGTACTTCTGCACGAGACAGATTTTTATTCCTACCTCCACTCCTCTCTTTTTTTGAAACTGATTTGAACTGTTGAAGTCGCCTGTATGACGCATATTCCGCTGTCGTTTGCTGTGCACTAGACAGAAAGTTGTCCTTCTTTTTCGCTTGCTGTGATTTTGAGCCGCAGAGCGGTGTTGCATGCCTCGACATTCGCTTTTTGTCGCGGTGGAGGACTACGAGAGACTATTGCATGAAATTAGAGAGGGGGGAGACAAAAAAAGTCGATTTTTGCGACGTTGGCAAACACTTTCGCCTATCTGCAGAACAGAGACACAATGAGCACAGAGCTTGCTATGGGCCCAGAGCTTCCGACTAGTCCCTTAGCAATGGAATATGTCAATGACTTTGATCTGATGAAGTTCGACGTGAAGAAGGAGGCCCTCGCGGGACTCGAACGCGCCAACATTCGGCAATGCAACCGACTCCAGCCCCAGGGCTCGGTGTCTTCCACCCCGATCAGCACGCCCTGCAGCTCGGTACCTTCTTCGCCGAGCTTCAGCCCCACAGAACAGAAGAACCACCTGGAGGAGCTCTATTGGATGCCCAACAGCGGCTACTCGCAGCAGATTGACCCACAGACGCTGAGCCTGACACCAGAGGACGCCGTGGAAGCCCTGATTGGCGCTACAGCTCACGGGCACCCACCTCCCCCGCACGTCCAACAGCAGCTTCAGCAAAGCGGCTACGACGGCTACCGGGGAGCCCACCATCACCATGGCCACAGCCACCACCACCAGTACGGCATTGTCCACCATCCCGACGACCTGCCGGGTCATCCGGGGGCACACAACCACGCACACAGTCAGCATCACCATCATCACAGCCAGGACCCCGACAGCCCTTCTCCTACCTCACCTGGGTCACACCAGCAACTTCACCACCGCCACCACCATCATCATCATCCGCACGCCCATCAAGGCCAGCCGGGTCACCACAGCTCGGGGGGCGGCCTAAACGTGGAGGACCGCTTTTCTGACGACCAGCTGGTGTCCATGTCCGTGCGAGAGCTCAATCGGCACCTGCGGGGCTTCAGCAAGGACGAGGTCATCCGCCTGAAGCAGAAACGGCGGACCCTCAAGAACCGGGGCTACGCGCAGTCGTGTCGCTTCAAGCGCGTGCAGCAGAAGCACGTTCTGGAGAACGAGAAGACCCAGCTCCTGAACCAGGTGGAGCAACTCAAACAAGAAATCAACCGGCTGGCCCGCGAGAGAGACGCATACAAACTGAAGTGCGAGAAACTTACTGGCGCGAACGGGTTCCGTGAGGCTGGCTCCACGAGTGATAACCCGTCCTCGCCAGAGTTTTTCATGTGAGTCATTCTGATGTCTGACAGCTAATGCTGAAGAAATATCGTAGTAATCAACATTATTGATTATGATTATACTAATAACAACATCTGTATTCATGTTAGAAGAATAATCCACAGAATAATATTCGCATATGTAATCATCTCCATCCACTTGGCAACTGAAATACAAAGAACCAGATAGAATGTTTATCAGAAGAGCAGCATCTTTGTAGGTTAGTTGCTTGTAGAGAAGAGACTTTTTCCTTTCTAAGAAAAGAAAAATAACTTTCTTCGTACCAGTACCGCTTTTATCTTGATAGTATTGGATGACGTCGGACGAGTGTTCTTACAGTGATTTTGTCCTCGATTAAAATCTTAAGAAACAATAGCTGTGCTAAGAGGAGAATAACTGCTTTGGACCTGAATACTTCTCTTGACAGAAAATCAGAAAGAATCGAAACAAAATATGCAAACTTTTACGTGGTGTTACCCGCCTGCAACCTAAAACAGTCGAAACAGGGGGACATTTTATGCAACATCTCATTGGTTTCTTGCCTGCTTGGTTATATATAAATATATATTAAAATCTGCATTAAAATATTAATCCTGCATGCTGGACATGTATGGTAATAATTTCTATTTTGTACTTTCTTTCTCTTGTGTATCTTAAATAGCATGTTGTCGATCTGAGCTTCTCCATAGCAGTTTTCTGGGCGTTAGTAATGAAATTGTGACCATATCAAGATGACTGCCTGTGCAGTGTGACATTGTTTGGGTTTATTTGGGCTTGTAAATACATGCATCAGCAAACTGCACACCAACATTTAGGAGGATGGTTCAACTTCTTTTTTGTATTGTTTTGTTTCATTTGGGTATCGATTTTCAGAAATATGGGCATTGGCAGTTGCATTTAAAGTCAACAAACTTTGTATATTAAGTGCACTTTTTGAATAATGATTTTGGTATTGGCAGTTTTCATTTTGAGTTTTTTGCAGACCACCTTGCAAGGAAGACATAATTTAATGAGATATTGTTAAATTGCATTATACCAACCAGCAATTGGCAATTTTACCATGTTGTATAGCCTATGTACTTTGAAACAGGCCTCCACTGCAGCGCAGGAGTTCTTGCTTAAAGTAACGGCATACTTGGGTCAGCCCCATGCGTAGCTGATAAGTTTGTCTCGCCATTTTGAGGCATCTCTACTGTCACATACGTTAGGTGGCTTTGAATTTTGGGTAGGTGTATTTGGCACCGTGTCTGCCGCTGAGGTGCTTCCAATGCTGTTCTGACATCTATTGCATAATGCATCCCTATTATATAATGAGAACAAAACCTACAACTCATAATAATTTTACAACTTTAAGAATAGGATTTTCAACGGGTAGTCTACTCGATTAACCTTTTTCGGTCAGTTTAAACAAGCGTAAACAAAAGGCTGAAATTGTTACAGCCTTTTCAGTCATGGTCTAAGTCATAATCAGGGGTTGTGTACAATTACCTAATATTTAGACTGCGCATGCGAACATTTTAATGATCAATGTTATATGTTTTCCTGTATTTTTTTCTGCCGGTCAGTAAAAATAGAGGATACAGGTTTTGCAAAATCTCAAAATGAAAATGATATGTATGTCATATGTTATTATTATGTTTCGTTTGTTTTATTATTATTTGGATATTCTGGTTCTGCTGGCCAGATGCATAGTTAAGTTTTTATTTTTAATGATTTAAATTAACAAACTGTCAGATCATATTGAATAAGCATGGTGCTTGCATTTAAAATTTATTGTTGAAAAGTCATGCATTTAACAATCTTTGGTTTGTTACTGATTCAACTGTGTTGAAATCAAATTTGAAAACTGCAGCAGCGGGTTGTTGTTCTGTTTTTTTAATTTCATGTATTATGCGAGGGAATCAATTTTCAATCCTGTTTATAGAAATGAGAAAAAAAAGTTAAAATTTGGACTGTTGTAGTTCCATTCAGGCTGGTTTCTGTTTTGTCTTATTTTTGTTGTTTTTGGAAGAAATGTTTTCCTATTTTGCTTATTAAAGTCATTCAAATGGCATCATTTGATCTCTTCTGTTTATGCGTCCCCTTCTGCAGCCCTCCTCCATCTGCCTGTTAGATTAAACATGGTAATGCGCGCACATAAAAGGCGCAAATAGCAGGAATGCCAGAATCAGACGACAGGTTAAGACGAGGTGTTTCTAAGTATATATGTTGGCTATTTGAAAGCTGAATGTCTACAACTATGTGACAGGGAAGCAAAACTGTTTACCCCTGGTAGGCCCCAATCTTTGCATCTTCACTAGCTCATTTAAAACAGATAGTTAGATTCATCAAATATTCATTAATTACACAGAAGTTGTTGAACGGCATTGTCATGCATAGGCCATAAGTATACCTTTAACTGAAAGACTGCATTTCAAACATTTCTGTGACATAATGCCATTGCGCACTTGCATGAAATTAGGGAACTGTCCGTTTTTAAAGTAGCTTAGGTAAAGTAAGCCATGGCCTACAATTCAGACCATGTATTTTATTTGTATGCCGCCCACGAATGTGACGATGGAAAGCCTTGGCTTTTGCAGTCAGTCTCGGGGAAGCATGCTACATTGCCGTGCTGACTTTTGCAGAAATTTAACTTGCACGTGCATTTGGTAAAATGAGATCTTTGACCTTGCAGCAGCGTGCGCCAAACTGGTAGAATGACAATTGACCCTTTAATTGCCGGATTTTCGAACAAGCATGCATGTTTGTGTTTATGTGTATGTGTGTGCGCGGGTGATTGTGTGTGAAACCTGCGGCCTACCAGAATATCACAGGGAATGGTACAGTTGCCAACATTGCTTGTAAGCTCTCCTCCTCGCTCATAGCCATGTTCCGTTCTTAGCAGAGCACCGAGGCTTGAAGAGACGTGGAGAGCCCACAGAACTGTTGGCCAGCATTCCTCACACAGCGTCCCTTTTTTCCAGGGTCATGTCAAACTGTTCTGTAGGTTTGAATTTAGAAAGACAGAGAACTGGAGCAGCCTCAAAGCAATCAAACCTCTACTTCAATCAGGCTTCAAGTATGTCTGTAACCTCATTTAACCCTTCATGTGTTCGAAATAGGAAATACCATTTTCATTTTCATTTTTACAAATTTGTCAGTGTATTTTTTTATTTGCATTCATTCATACATGCAAATTATATGTATTTTTTTTTGCAGTCATGTGGCTTTCGAAAGCCAAAGGATGTATATAACACAAACAGTATCACACTTTCATCAAAGGTAACTTGTTCATTTGTTTTTTTGCTGACTGCATTGCATAGGCCTATAGGCACTAGTCCTCCCCAGCTCACTGAGCTGCGGTTTGCTCTTCATTCGAAAGCGCCCTCCCTCCGTCCGTCCGAAGAAGGACAGGATAGTAAGCTATGATTTCCTGGTGGTTTTTAGTTTCTGGTGTCAGAACATTATCTGCACGTCCCTGTGTCTGCACATTCTCAAGGACAGAGCGGCAGCGAGCGATGCGGGCAGCAGGGCTGGTGGTGAACGTCCAGCAGGGCGGGTGGGTTTGTGGGCGAGTGGCCCAGTAAAGGTGTCCCTGCCTGGGTCTTGTTCTGTCTCATCTCCTGGTCCAGATAGAATGAGCCTGTTTTTCATTCTGATGTTCTGTTGTGAATCTGAATTTTACATTAAATATTGCAACCTAAAGCCCAATTCCTTATCAGGCCCCTTACAGTAACACAATCCAGGCCAGCACAACTGTCTGAAGCACTTGTTTTTGATAGCAAGTGTGTGAGTGGGTGTGTGCAGGTGTGTTAGAGTGTGTAAGGATCCAACTGGCTCTTTGCAGGACTGAGTATGTATATGTGTGTATTATTGTCAACTTACACCCCCATTGCATTATATGTTTGAGAGTGTCTTATACGAGTCTGTGAATATGTGTGTGTGTGTGTCTGTGTGTGTCTGTGTGCACATGTTTGTGTGTGTGTGTGTGTGTGTGTGTGTGTGAGTGTGTGTGTGTTTATAGAAGGCCTATGCGGAGGATAACATATGCATGGGTCATTGTTGCTGCAGTTTCTTCTGGCTTTTACTCATTTTAACTCTGGTATTGGTCAGTATTAGGGAAGAGGACAGAGATGTGTTAAGCTACTGTGTCTGTCTTTCTCTTTTTCTGTTTGTGTGTGTGTGCGTGTGTGTGTGCGTGCGCGTGTGTGTATGTGACACAAGAGCTCACGTGTGAGCGTATAAATTTAGAAAGTGAGTCCAAAGAGTCGCCATAAATAAAGTGTAAAGTTTAAACGTTTTTATTAAAAAAAGGGGAAAAAAAGATATTTATTCACTGTTTGCAATCAGTGTCATGGCAGCGTCTGCCCTTGTTAAAGCCCTCCACCCTTCTCCTCCCAGTACATGCATTGTGGAACCAGGGTTGAATCATAGGCCGCTGTATTTTCAAAACATTTTGTCGCTTGCCAAGCGTGGTCATACGCTATGTGTGAGGACAACGGAGCTGGCTGAATTTTATACCCGTTTAGTGATATAACATAATTGAAAGGGCTTAGCCTTTTAAAGCTGCATTATTAACAATAAACCATGTAATAGAACATGCAGCCATAGCAAAGCCACACACGCTGCAGTGACTCAATACACACACACACACACACACAGAGAGAGATAAATACAGTCTCTTACATATATGCATGCATGCAAGTGTGCACATTTGCACACACACACACACACACACACACACACACACACACACACACACCACACACACACACACACACACACACACACA
>JASCQX010000193.1:4523732-4533863 GCA_030264415.1 Sardinella fimbriata
GTAAAGCACATTGACAGCCAATGAATGCAAGACGCTTGAACCCGGAAACAGGAAAAACAGTGACGCAATTTTAAAGGGCTAAGTCACTTATTCTGTACTGGTAGAACCCTATTATGTCAATTAAGTGTATCATTTACTAAATAGGTTAAAAGGTGGCAAACCAGTGTCTTTCCAGCAAGAAGATTATGCTGGGACATGCAGGCTACGATTATGAGTTTGCAGTCTTATTACGTATAACAGGTAAGGGACAAAATGTCTGCTAGTGGGCATAGCCTACCTACTAAGAGCCATTGATTATGCATGATATTTTTTTTACCTGCATTGCAAGTGCGCAGATCTGCACATAACCCTTCCTACATTTGACTTTATGGTAATAACATTGCCTCATGACATTTTTTTCCAATGTCAACTGAAGGAAATTCTGACAAGTCTGTCATATGAACATCATTTCTGTAGCCTACTGATCAATATTCTAGGCTATTTGAAATGGTTTCATGTTACTATTTGTAATTTAGTTTATTTCATTTATTTGTTGTTCAAAGTAAATTAAACATGGGATTTAAATGCAAACAAACAGCAACAATCAAAATGTTTAAAACTAATTATGATAATGGAAGTGAAATTGTAGGTAGGCCTACAGCTTATTGTCTTCATCGGAAAGGCCTAGCCCATGTCAGTCTACTTCACCTATGGCAAGTTCACAAAATTATAAAAGTTTGATCCATTAGATGGCGACAGAGGGCCAGATGCATCACCTCCTGGAATTCTGAGGCTCCATTAGCTCTGCTGTAGTGTATCACGACCCTGGCAAGGTCTGCTAGTATTATTATCAGCAGACCTCTTAAATTAGTTTGAATCCATTTTTACAAACAGTCCCGCAGAAGACTGAATGAAATGTGGTTTCACTCTGGTCTTTCACAAATCCCCCAAGCAGTGAACTCAATCGTCACTATTCCAAAGTAACAGTTTAAATATCTGGCACTAGACTGAGTCATGATGTTCTCCTAGAGGAAGCCTGTGATGAAACTCGCAACTCTGTGGCAGCAGGACATAGAGGAGTGCTCAAGTGCTTGGGCTGATGCCAGCTATGGGCACTTGTCAGGATTCTTGAGCATCTCTTATTGCCAAGCACAACACAAACAGTTTCCACCCCCCTGACCCCTGTGGGTCATATATGGAGATCCGGGTTGAGGAGGTGAAAGAAGCAGAAACAAGTACCTGCCACACACACCATTAAGCTATTAAGACAATCAGCGAGCAGCTAAGCAACATGGTGTTATGGCACCAGTTTTGTGGCAGGGAATATCTTGTCAATGTTATCCCATTAATGCAATGAATAGAAAGGAGTAGGCTCAGGAGTGCTTCTGATCAAATGCTCACCAATCTGAGCAACTCTGTCTTTGACTGGTTTATACAGTATGTCAGGGTTACATCCAAGTATTTCATTGTTTTGGACTGCCCAGCCAACCTGTCTTTTTTTATGTGTGTGTACAGTTGTTGTTTTCATAAATGCACACCGGTCCCATTAACCCGCTTAACTTGAGTGAGCGTCCTAGGGAGATGTGTCCACTGGGCTTGACCAGTTGCCACAGGAGACAGGTGTGGACCTGTCCCATGGGGCCTTTGGAGTGAGCTGGAGACAGACGCTCACACAATCCCAGAATTCCCTGACTCTTTGATGCAGCGTCCCTTTGGAATTCCGGTCATGGTTAACAAAGGTTTTATACTGGAGCGAGCACTTCAAGCAGACCCTCTCCGCTGCTGGCACAAGCCCCGACTGACCCCACGCTGCCCCAAATCTCTCATCCAGGACGGAGCTCCGGTTGCTTTTCCCATTGCCTTTTCCCTCCTGTGCATCTGTGGAAAGACAGAAGCATATGACTGTTAACACAGTCTGAGTCAGAGGGGAGGTTTACAGCCAAAGCATGTGTGTGACCTCATAAAATAGATTTGTATTTGTGTCAAATAGTTGAGGCAAAAAAGACCACATTAAAAGTATCATTAGGTTACATGATTAGGTTTATTATATATAAAATATAATATTAAAAATTATTTTATATTAACAAAAATCTGCAATTCCTTTTCTAGTCAATAGGACAGGAAAACAATACATTCAGAAAATATTTCATTGTTACTTGCAAAAGGTGCAGTAATGCAACTATTGCATTAAAAACTTTTTATTCACCTGTATGGATAAAAATCATGCATTTAGAGACTAATAAAATATGCAAACAACTGTAGATACAATAGACAACTAGACAAATCAGGGTCATCATAATTAATGTGGTTGCTGAGACCAATCCAGCTTGTGTTTGTTTAGCTGGTGTGGACCCAAGGCCTTGTTAACCCTGTCCGTCTTCCCTGAGCTTACCAAGTGGCTACAGTGGGATTGTGGAGGGATGGCAGTAGTGTCTCATAGTCTGCCTGGTTTCTAAGTTTAAAATGTTTACGTGAGCATGTGGCTATTGTTCTGGTTCAGGCGTCAGGGTTTGGGGGGGTGGAGGGGTTGGAGAGATATGTTGCTGTCAAAACGTGCTCTAAAATAGAAAGACAGCTGTAGGTGCTCATATCATTGTGTGTGTGTGTGAGTGTGTGTGTGTGTGTGTGTGTGTGTGTGTGTGTGTGTGTGTGTGTCGGAGAGAGAGAGAGAGAGACAGAGAGAGAGAGAGAGAGAGAGATGGTTGATGGAAAGAGAGAGAAAGAGTGAGTGTATGTGTGTGTGTGTGTGTGTGTGTATGATTACACATGTGTAGGGGGTGGACTCCAGGAAGACTAGGACTAAAGGGACTGAGATCAAATCTGACACAATGCTGGCAAGACGGTGTCTGGAGCCAAGGGACTAATACAACTGGTATTTCACTTCAACAAGTTGCTAAATGACTGATTACTTTTGTTTTTGTTCACTTGTTGAGTTTGTCGACAGGGTGAGTTTGTCAGAGGGGTAGAGGGTAGATTTGAAGGAGTGTGGCATGCCACCAAAATTGGCCCCTGTAGTCTATTTCATATCAATCATAGAAAGTTGTCTGCCCTGTAAGACATAGACAAACTATGCTGGAATTAAGCCTCGGCTTAGATTAACATTTCTGACTGTGAAAAGAGAGGGCTTATACCATTTCACAAATCACTCCATGATATCACTCCTAACTATCTGGTCACTGATTCATCATATGATCAGATTGAGATACCAGAGGAAAACGGAAAGATATGATCAGTCTGCCACCGTTGTTGTATTTTAATCCCATTCCACTGGCTACGCAAACATGGGGTTAAGTAATTCTGGGTCTCTGTTTTAGGAGATAAGCCCAGTGGCATTCAGAGCAGTGAATGTGCCAAAACTGTGACACAGGTTGGCGATTCCTATTACCGGCCCATGAGATGAGATCACCTGTCCGGTACATCAATGGCTACAAGTGTGTTTATGAGTTTAGAGTATATGTTGTTTTATTCACTTTCTGACTTCTGGGTTTGGTTATGTATCAGAAAATGTGTTATCAATTCTGTTAACGCAGTGAATAAAACGTAACTAGAGAGATCATCATTTTCCTTCTGACCCACACAACTAACAAATTCAGGCAGCTGCAACATTTTCCCTCCCACATTTGTTTACAATAATTCCAATAAGTACTCCATAACATCCAATTTAAAATTCTGTGTTAATTCCCTTGACACTTTACCTAACATGTTTATTGAGCATTCCTGTGAAGTCCATGGTGCATACACCCCTCAACCTGATTGAAGTTGGGCAAAATATAAGACATCTAAAAGTGCATTGCAGGTCCACGATAGCCTCACAGAAATGCATGGTTCCATGTGCATGTAGAGATGTAATAAATGAATGCAACTGGTGCATTAGAATGGTAGCCATTTTTTGTTGTTCCTAGAGGTTCTAAGACTCTGGCTCAGCTTCACCCGAGGCCAGTGGTAGACAGCATGTCTACCTCTGATCGGAATGCGGGCTACTAGGAACGGGAGTTGTATTCTCATCTATTTTGGGCGACTCTGGTAGGTCTGGTCTCTGCACAAGGACACTTATCTCTACTTTGGCTCTCAAGGTCGTGATGTATTGGGGTCACCAGTTAAAGAGTGGGACATAGATTACCACACATCAAGCACCTTTCAAAGGTTATACTTAGCAAAAAAAAATTAAAAATCATGTTAATATTTGACATGCTGCAGCTAAACTATCATTTTGAAATGAAAGAGGAGAGTGTGAAGAGAATGAGAAGTCACACCAAGCTGTAACCTATAATGCATATACTGAACATAGTCATCTTTCCCAATTGGAGATGCGCAAGGGACACACGCTTGTATTGTCTATTTAAATACAGAGTATGGAAATAGCATAGGAGCAGTTAAAGAGTCCTTTCAGCCGGGCTTGTAGCTGTAGACCTTTTTGGACAGCCTTCCATTGTGTCCCTCACCAGCCTGTTTAGTCATCTGGTCTATTTTATTCATGCTATTCTCACACCCGCTTGTGTTGTGAGACAACATTATCAGACCTTATGATATGCTGAATTGACACTTTGTCATTCCTACTTGGGGGGTAAAAAAAAAATCTGAGGCTTGAAGCCATAGCATACAGGTCAGCCATATTTAAACAGCTGATACATGCAATGAGGAAAGACCTACATCATGTTATGGAAACCATAGAACACTTACTTTGCCTCAATATGTTTCCATTGCAATTGCAACGATTATAAACATGACTTTTATTTTTAATTATTCAAACTTTCAGAAATTTCTCCAGAACAAATACAGGCCTAGAAATTGTAAAATTGGTTATGAAAAGTAAATATATTGCCTGCATTAAGACATTTTCTCACACTGCAAATTACTTCCGTGAGGTAATGCTTGCCTGCTTTTCTCCACTTGATTGCAATATAAATCTTAGATGGACATATAAGAGTGTTTTAAAAATAACCAGCTTACAGTGGGTTTGTGCACCGAGACAGAAATGCCGCTTGCCTTTTGTGACAGTCCGTGGCAGGCATACGGGAACGACCAATGAAGTATCGAGTACTGAAGACACATGGAGATTTCTGACATATCTCTCCTAACCCTGACCTTGAGCGAGACAATAAAAGGGGATCAGTCCCAAAAGCTCGGGCCAAACTGGTGTGCGCTCTAAGGTCAGTAGAGGGATGCATGCGCTCTGCGTATTACGCTCTCCAGCACTTTCACAAAATGTTCTACCTGGAGTTTTGAATGCCTACAAATGCAAGAAATTCTTCAAGAAAATATTAACTGTCCAGTAATTCAGTTGAAGACTTTTATGTCAGCTGTTTATTTTAAAAACAGTGCGATCTAGATAGGTGCACATGTTTTTTACATGTAGATTCGTCCGTGTTACTTGCGGCGCTCACATGTATCTACTCTGAATATTTGCAGGTGCGTCGATACTGGTTCGGGGCCCGGAACTATAACAATGTCCCTCTTTTTGGAAATGAAAGACTTCGGGGAGGCGGCCCCATTCCTCCGCAAAACTAACTTGGAACAACTGGCCGCTCAAGCTCATGCATTTGACGGTACAGTGAACTGGTTTTCCATTGTGAATGCATTGCGCACAGTAACGAGCACGATTGAACAGACCTCGATCTTTTGCGGTTTCAGATAAGTTCTCCGTGCTAATGCTGGCGAAAACGATGAGTTTGTTGTGATACCTTTGCACATTGTGTTTAGGCAAAAAGCGTGTGTTCATTCCCGATGAGAAGGAGGCGTACATCGAGGTGGAGGTGAAGGATGTTGACGGGGGTAAAGCCACCGTTGAGACCAGAGATGGAAGGGTAAGTAAGTGCTTTCTTTTAACGCAATAACAGTTGCTCTTATGTTGAATTCAGATTAGATATTCTTGTCAGGATTCACCACAGCATTTTCAGTCACAGTGGCGAACCAATTGTGATTGCCTGATTTTGCAGTAAAATCAATGGCGTTTACTTGCATTGCAAGATTTGGAGACTGGAAGCAGTGCATTTTGAAGGGGAATTGGGAAATTGGGAAATTGTGCTAGACTATAATGTAGAAATATACATGTGAAGTAGGCCTACTTTTGTTATTTTGTTATTTTGTTAACGAATTTGGTAACTAAATGTCCATATTCATTTGGTAAGCTATTGCAAACCTGTTAAATATGCTTATTATTTTTTTCTTTATGCGGAGGCTTTATTTATATTATTTTTTTTTATTGTGAGCTGCTCTGTCTCAGACTTGATATTGTTTTATTTATTTTAGCTGTTGATTGTGAAAGAGGAAGACATTCAGCAGATGAACCCCCCAAAGTTTGATATGATTGAGGACATGGCCATGCTTACACACCTCAATGAGGCCTCTGTCCTGTTCAACCTCAGGCGACGATACAGCAACTGGATGATCTATGTAAGTACAGCTTGTAGAATTTAGACTTATAATGAAGGCCCATCTCAGACTCCTCTGTTTTAAATTTTGTATAAGTAAAGTTTGTGTGCAATAATGAAGTAAGTTGATATTTGCTACAATTTAGGCTTATGTGCAGACTGCCTCTCCGATAACTTGACATTTGCAATTATGATTGAGTTAAGCTTTTTCTCATTTTCTCTTTGTGGTTCTGTGTGTGTGTGTGTGTGTGTGTGTGTGTCCATGTGTGCATGCACTTCACTCCTGCAGACCTACTCTGGTCTGTTCTGTGTCACCGTGAACCCGTATAAGTGGCTGCCCGTCTACACTGCCCCGGTGGTCGCTGCTTACAAGGGCAAACGCCGTAGTGAGGCCCCACCCCATATCTATGCCATCGCAGACAATGCCTACAATGACATGCTGCGCAGTGAGTCTCCACCTACCCTTCTGCCCACTGTCCACTTCAGGTGCCACACAGGGCCACTTGTTTTATAGAGACTGTCTGCCAGTCTCAATCTAATTCGCTTGTGTCTTATCTCCACAGATCGTGAAAACCAGTCCATGCTCATCACGTAAGTGGTGTAATGTTATTTTTTTAAGCGTTTTTTTTTCTTTAAATCACATTTTCTATTCTTTACACCCTAAATATAAATCTCAAAAGAGGAACAGTATTTTCAGTATTTTTATTTTTCCACTTTGTTTTTTTTTATCTCAACTTTTACACACTCTGGCCTTTTCCCATGTCATCCACGCTAATGTTTTTTCTACCACTCTTAGCGGAGAATCTGGTGCTGGCAAAACTGTCAACACGAAACGCGTAATTCAGTATTTTGCCATTGTAGCTGCGCTTGGTGAAGCAGGTGGAAAGAAAGGAGTAAGGGCAGATATTTTCCCTTTTTGTGCCATTTTTCCTTCATCATCCATCGTTTTTTTTTTTCAAAAGTCTCATTTTTGTTGAGTAATTTTTCGTCATGTCTTTCCTGTTTTTTATCTTTTGAAATTTTGACTTTGTCATTAATTGTATGCTTCACACCCTCCAAACACACCCAACTTTGAAATAACCAACTCCTTTGTCAGTCACGTCAGGGTTTTGTAGCCCTTTTCCACAACAGTCACTTTTTTTGTTTTTGTTTTTGTTTTTTCTTACCATCATTTTCCTCATCCCTAATGTTTTTGTTTTTGGAAATCCGATTTTAATTTTTGCATTTGTTTTGCTTTTCCACCCAATCCTGTGTCCCTGTCTTTTAACCTCCTGCGGCTTTCCTTTCTCAACTATCCACACTAAGAAAAAAATATACTTTTCCATCTCATTTTCTGTTCAAACACAAGTCAGAAAACAACTTCATTTGCAAATGCAAATAGCTTTTTTTGCTATTTTGATATTCATATACCAGTTGCTATTACAGACAGAGACTTTATTCTGGGGAAAATCTAGACACCAGAATCTTGATTTCCACATGCAGAACAGGAAAAACACACTCAACTGCAGCTTTGAAAAAAGTGAATAATAAGTGAACAAGTGCAAAAATGGACAATATAAGAACACAGCTGTAGCCTACCTAAAATGAACAAATGGACAAATTCTTAGAATTATATTAACATACAATTCACAATAAATATATGGTATATGAAAAAATATGAAGATATCTGTTTTTGCAAATGAACCAAATTAATGTATCATCAGACAGTGTATCAAAATTGGCCCTATTTTTTTTAAACCACCTTCAGGGTACACTAGAGGACCAGATTATTGAGGCCAACCCGGCTATGGAGGCTTTTGGGAATGCCAAAACTGTGAGGAATGACAACTCGTCACGTTTTGTAAGTGCACACAAACTTTAACTTGATACAAGCACATCAGAACTAAAAGCAATTTTAACATTGTACAACTGTCATGTCATTAAAGTCTGTTTTCTCTCTTGTGATCTGTTAGGGCAAGTTTATCAGAATTCATTTTGGACCCACGGGGAAGCTTGCCTCAGCTGATATTGATATCTGTAAGAGTTTAACTTTCTTTTTTTTTTTACATAGTCTTTTAATCTTCTTTAAAAGCTTAGCATTACATGTTCTAATGGTCATATAGCAGTGTCCTTTGCTGCCTTTTTCTCAAATTCTGCTGCAATGTTTTCACAAACTTAGACCTTCTAGAGAAATCCAGAGTGATATTTCAGCAGCCTGCCGAGAGGAGCTACCATATCTACTACCAGATCCTGTCCCACCGTAAGCCTGAGCTACAAGGTGAGCCAGACCACCGTCTCTGCTCTGCACCCCTTTCTCCACAATCTGGATGGATGGATGGATGGATTCCTTGCTGTGTGTACTGCACGTGATCTCTAAAATATGTGATCTTCATTCCCCCCCAGACATGCTGCTGGTGTCCGCTAATCCATATGACTACCACTTCTGCTCCCAGGGGGTGACCACAGTAGACAACATGAATGATGGGGATGAGCTCATGGCCACAGATGTAAGTCAAGTCAAGTCATGTGAAACAAGTCTGCCATTAAAAAAGCTCATTTATAAACTTGCCATTATCATTTTTTATTTGATATAACAATGTGTACAAGTAGCCTACTGTACACATGTGGGTCAATGGAGTGCACCCACAAAAGATACTTTAAATTTATGCAAAGCAGACTTTGTTGGTTATTAACTCTAGATGCCTTCTACTGCACATATAATTTATAGATATTTTATGGTCCCATGTTTTCTCTCTACACCCTAGAAAAATAGTAAGCAGTGGTGCGTTAAAATTTCTGGAACAATGTTCAAAGTGGACACGTTTTCTTTTAACAGACCAAAAACATTTGCTATTGTTTGTGAAATTGAAAGTAAAACCTTAACCTGAATAGCGTTAGCTCTGCTCGCCTGAAGTGGGCCAGATTTAGGCCATATCTGGCGTGGTTCTGTTCTGGTGTCAGTTTCCCTATGGGCCATGTTATTTATACTTGCATTAACACTGACTATCTCACAGGGCCCCTGGGGCATATCTGGTTGCAGTCACTGGTTGCTGTTATTTCTGTTCATCCCACTGTCATTCACATTGTGTCTGTTTTTATTTTGTTTCGCTGTCACCTCGTCATCGTCATATCGTCTTACTCGGGCCACCTCAGCATGCCATGGACACGCTGGGCTTCACACCGGAGGAGAAGTACGGCTGCTACAAGATTGTGGGTGGCATCATGCACTTTGGCAACATGAAGTTCAAGACGAGGCAGAGAGAGGAGCAGGCGGAGGCTGATGGGACTGAGAGTGAGAGCAGCACTGACACAAACACACACACACACACACACACACACACACACACTCGCAAACACACACACACACACACACACTCGCAAACACACACACACACACACAGAGATACACACAAACACACAGCGAGACACACACACACACACACACACACACACACACACACACACACACAAACAAACAAACACAAACACACTCACAGAAACACACACAAACACACAGCGAGACACACACAGACACACACACACACACACACTTACTTCAGTATGATAACATGACTAATGCAGACACACCAAGGTATCTTTTATAAGTATTTTTGTTTATGTTAAAAGATGTGTATCAGAAAAACAAGCCAGGGATATGTCTATGGAATGTCTCCCTTGATAAAAACCGAGGGGGAGCAAATATCTCTGCTATTAATCTAAACCTTTTTTTTCACTATTTGTGTTTGTGTGCACAAGGTGCTGACAAAGCCTCCTACCTGATGGGCATCAATTCAGCAGACCT